>JANEYF010000850.1:0-113280 GCA_029963845.1 Rhamnusium bicolor | reverse complement strand
ATATATATATAGTCTAGTCAGTCACGACTACCCGTTATTTTTATATATATATATATAAAATAATAAGTTTATTTTACCATATAAAGTGGGCTTGTACAAAACAAAATAGGACTAAAAACTAGTTTTACATTCTCATTTAACTGTACAAATAATTTTTTAAGAAACGTAGTCTCTAATACATAATAAATAAACTAAGAGAAACACAAAAGTAAACTAATTTACTTGTCTGTGCATACCCTTGGGTATATAATACTCAAGGGAAAAGTGAATATGTATATGTTAACTGTGTTGTAATGTATTATAAAATTATATGTTTTGTTAATTTAATTAATTTTGCTTATCTATGATTATTTAAATTATACAAGTATATTTTGATTTATAATATTGTAAATGAATGTCTTGGGCGACTCTAGTAACCACATTTTCATTTTCTTTTTGAAAATTGAATATTTATTTATATTTTTAAGATCCAGGGCAAGCTGTTATATATTCGACTTTCCAAGTAGGTATATTATTTTTGGCCAATGGTTTTTACACTTCGAGGTATTGACAACTATATTGTTTTGCTCTGGTTTCATAATTATGTTCAATTTGTTTTATATTAGTTCTGTTTCTAAAGGTTTTGAGAGAGATTTTTAAATAAAACAATTGCCGTGCGTCAAGTACCTGACACTCTTCATACAGTAAGGTGCTGGGTCAAGTTATATCTTTATTAAATATAATTCTAAGTATCCATTTTTGGACCGTATTTATTTGTTTTAAATAGGATTCGCTTACCCCTCCCCATCCAATAATACCATAAGACAGTAAAGATTGAACCAATGCAAAATAAATGATTTTTAGGTGACTAACGTCTAAGTAATTTTTCAGATATTTAAATTTAGATATCAGACCTCTTAGTTTTCTTGTCAAATTATTTACATGTAAATCCCATCTCAAATGTCGATCAATTATGATTCCTAAATATTTCACTGAGGTAACTTCTGGTATTTCTATATTTGCATCAATATTAAGTGGACCTAACTTTGGCAAGTGATTATAATAACTAGTAAATGGCAAGTAATTAGTTTTAGAATAGTTTATCGTAAGTAAGTTATAATCAAACCATTTTTTTTATGTTTTTAAAATCATTTTCTGCAATTTTTTCTGCCATGTATCTGCTTTATACAATATGACAGTATCGTCCGCGAAACTTACGATTGTGCCCGCAACTTTGAGGGACAGTAACTGGTTGATGTATAAAGTGAACAGTACAGGTCCTAGGACTGTTCCTTGCGGAACACCGTAATTGACAGATTTGGGTGTGCTTATAAATTAATTCATCTATTTTTACATATTGTATCCTGTCTGTCAAATAACTCTCAAATAAATTCAGAACATTTCCTCGAATACCATAGTCTTTCAGTTTAGTTAGTAGCTTTTTGTGACACACAGTATCGAAGGCTTTCGCTAAGTCAATATATATGCCTAAACAATTCTTGATGTTACATAAGAAATACATCTTCAGTGGATCTTCCTTCCATAAAACCGAACTGTCTATCTGATACTATTTGAATTTTTATACATTTCATGTTTTTTGTTTACAGATTGAATTATACCAGACGTTATCCATTCCGACTTTCTTACGTTTTTAGTTTTTATTTTAATTTGGTTAGTATATATATATATATATATATATATATATATATATATATATATATATATATATATATATATATATATATATATATATATATATATATATATATATATATATATATATATATATATATATATATATATATATATATATATATATATATATATGGGCAGATCCATTACTTTTCGACGAAAGCGTGCGCGCTTGGGTCAGCGATTTTGATGCTGATTTTTTCCTTGAAAGTACATACGAAAAGGAGATGATCCTGAAAATTTGAGCCCAATACGATCAAATCCGGCCGCTGGAGAATTTTGTGAAATTTGAAAAAAGGCAATTTTTAGTCATTTTCAGAAATTTGTATCTCAGCTTCTATATAACTTAGAGATTCCGTTTAAATGGCATTCTTCTCTGTGAACCCTCTACTTTCAAGAAAAAAATAGGTATTTGCTATAGACTCATATCCGGCTTAGCTGGGAGCTTCCAACTGAACCACTGTATTAGCAAAATTTTACCTGTTTTTAAAATGCTCTCAAATCTACAGTTTTCAAAGTAGAGGGTTAAATAATAGCTGATATTTTTCGTGTAGGTGTATCCTGTTGATAAATGCCCTACTTTTCCTTAATTGCTTCGATTTCGTTATTATACGGCCATCCAAAGCCAATCAATTTTTAAAAAATCGCCATTTTCAGATAGCTGTTACTTTTTTCTCGGAACTTCGATTTGCTTCAAATTTTCAGGAAAGTTGCTTTGTTATGTCCCTAAAAAGCCCTGAAAATTTCAACTTTGGAATCGAGCTTGGATCCGAGTTATAAATTTTCAAACATCCCGAAAATTGCATTGTTTAAAATAAATTTTGCGAATAATTTTTCATATGTCTAATGAATTATTTATTTGTTTTTAAGTCAGAAATCAACACCTGATTTAAATATTCTATGTTACTGCTGTTGATGCTCATTTAAGTGGCGTATTAAGTAAATATTTCGTGTTTAAGGGCGCTGCGATTGTACCTATATTGTTTGAATTTATATTAAAGGTGGTGTTGAAGCTATTGTGTTAAGTAATTTATCCGCATAGTGGCGTGACAGGTCCTGTATTATCATATGATCATTTAAACAACTTAACTACCATCTATAGCATTCAGAAGAGTTTTGTAAATTAAGTTAGTGTTCAATTAATTACATTGAATGTTCAAAAAATGGAGACGTGTTACATTGGGTTATTAACAGATTCAGAATGTCATTCAGAGACATACTCTGGAAATAAAATTCTGCATAATTTAAGTGAATTGAGTGAAGAAAATATCCTCCTTTTGAAATGCAGGTTACAAGACGAACAATTTTATGAAGAAATGATTAGTAATATTTTTTCTATGATTTTTTAAAGGATCACAACACATATTTATATATAGAAAAGTAATCTAAGAATCGGAGCTTATGATGATGACAAATTTTTCCATCTGATATTTGTTCATAAAATTGTTCATCTTGTAACCTGCATTTCAAAAGGAGGACATTTTCTTCACTCAATTCACTTAAATTATGCAGAATTTTATTTCCAGAGTATGTCTCTGAATGACATTCTGAATCTGTTAATAACCCAATGTAACACGTCTCCATTTTTTGAACTTTCAATGTAATTAATTGAACACTAACTTAATTTACAAAACTCTTCTGAATGCTATAGATGGTAGTTAAGTTGTTTAAATGATCATATGATAATACAGAACCTGTCACGCCACTATGCGGATAAATTACTTAACACAATAGCTTCAACACCACCTTTAATATAAATTCAAACAATATAGGTACAATCGCAGCGCCCTTAAACACGAAATATTTACTTAATACGCCACTTAAATGAGCATCAACAGCAGTAACATAGAATATTTAAATCAGGTGTTGATTTCTGACTTAAAAACAAATAAATAATTCATTAGACATATGAAAAATTATTCGCAAAATTTATTTTAAACAATGCAATTTTCGGGATGTTTGAAAATTTATAACTCGGATCCAAGCTCGATTCCAAAGTTGAAATTTTCAGGGCTTTTTTAGGGACATAACAAAGCAACTTTCCTGAAAATTTGAAGCAAATCGAAGTTCCGAGAAAAAAGTAACAGCTATCTGAAAATGGCGATTTTTTAAAAATTGATTGGCTTTGGATGGCCGTATAATAACGAAATCGAAGCAATTAAGGAAAAGTAGGGCATTTATCAACAGGATACACCTACACGAAAAATATCAGCTATTATTTAACCCTCTACTTTGAAAACTGTAGATTTGAGAGCATTTTAAAAACAGGTAAAATTTTGCTAATACAGTGGTTCAGTTGGAAGCTCCCAGCTAAGCCGGATATGAGTCTATAGCAAATACCTATTTTTTTCTTGAAAGTAGAGGGTTCACAGAGAAGAATGCCATTTAAACGGAATCTCTAAGTTATATAGAAGCTGAGATACAAATTTCTGAAAATGACTAAAAATTGCCTTTTTTTCAAATTTCAAAAAATTCTCCAGCGGCCGGATTTGATCGTATTGGGCTCAAATTTTCAGGATCATCTCCTTTTCATATGTACTTTCAAGGAAAAAATCAGCATCAAAATCGCTGACCCAAGCGCGCACGCTTTCGTCGAAAAGTAATGGATCTGCCCATATATATATATATATATATATATATATATATATATATATATATATATATATATATATATATATATATATATATATATATATATATACAGGGTGAGCCACGGTGGGTGAAGTATTAAAAGTATATGGAGAACGGATCAACCGATTGCTTTGAAATCTTGGTTATCAAGATAATCGAGTATGATCTCTCCAACAAAAATATTTTCGAAATTGCTGTGTTGCCACATACATAAAACTGGCAACATCCTTGTTATTTTAAATTGAATACTCTGTATATTTTTACATTTTTTGGATCGTCGTCTCTTTCTGAGTAACGTTTGTTAATTTTTCCCTATACCTATCTCAAGCCGTTTTCGAGATAATAATTCTTTTCTGAATTTATTGCCAAAAAATTTGACTTTCAGTAAATCGTGTTTTCTCCTACCTACGCAGCAATTAAAAGATAATTTTTTAATTCGGCTAAGCAAGACCTGGCGGCATCTCCTCCAGTAATCAAATGTTTCGAATATCATACAGGGTGAGTTAGAGACCGCTTTCTATAAGTGATTTAGAAAAATGCACGAAAGTCAATTTTTTTAAATGGAATGTATATTATTACTGATTCGGAAAGGCGATACATTTACCTATTTAAAAAGGTAATATACTCTATACCTAATGCGTACCGTTTTCGATTTAAGGGCACTTTTCTGTAACCTTACCAAGAATATTAGTCTTTTGGTATATCATAACGGGTGGACCATGAAATTTTTGTTTTGTCATTTTGTAATGACAACAGATGTTATTTTTCTAAATAAATTTGACGTTAGTGGTATTTGCACCTAATTTGAATAGCTGTAGCACAAATATGGCAGAAAATAATTATACAAACATAGTTTTAATGGATCTGTTTATTATCCATGGACAGTGCAATAAGATTATCAGCAGAACTTGTATAAGATTTAATAAGACATCCGAATTTGCAGCAGATGAACAACAGAAAGTTTCTACGAAATCAGAGGAATTTTATAAATTTTGGTTCATAAGAGAACAATAACAATGTCAGTATTAGGAAAAATAATAACTAAGCAGCAATAACAGTAACAAAGTCTAAGTAGCAATAACAAATAATACCAATAACAGTAATAAATATAAAAATCTTAAAAATATTGTTATAATTGTTCGAAATGTAGACCGTTAACTTCCAGACACGTTTGTTGTAGCAGCTCTTATTTCAGCGGGGTCCAAGTTTTCAATCTTTTGAATCACTCGACGTTCTAATTCTTCCCTGTTGTGGACTGGAGTTTTATAAACTCTGTATTTAAGAGTACCCCAAAAATAAAAATCTAACGTGGTAAGGTCAGGGGACCTCGGAGGCCAATTCCACGGTCCCAAACGTCTAATCCAACGATCATCGAAAAGGCGGTCCAACTCCATACTAAATTCGTGTGTACAATGTGCAGGAGCCCCGTCGAGTTGATACCAACAAGTTATATATTTTTCAAGTGACAGATTATCAAGGAAGTCTTCCACAATTGTTCTAATTATATCTAAATATTTTCTGGAATTCAATTTGTCGTCGTATATGTAATTTTTATTTTGTCATCCATTAACATGCAAAACACATTGAAACTAAATTTGACTTGAAAACCAGCCTCTCTAGTAACGTGGGGGTTGTCTGTGGCCCACTAGTGATGATTTCGTATGTTACAAATCCCTTCCCTAGAAAATTTTGATTCATCAGTCCATATAATTTTCTTCAAAAAATTGAGGTCCTCTTGCATACGTACAAGTAACATTTCACAAAATTCTATTCTCTGTAGATAATCTTGAGGTATGAGAAATTGGACTCTTGTAAATTTGTAATTATGTAAATTTGTAATTATCCATTCTTGAATGGATGAATATGGCAATCCTAAATCCTGTTCAGCACAACGTATGGAATACTGGGGATTTGCATGAAAATATGCTAACACATTGATTTCATTTACCTCGTCAGATGTCACAGGTTTAGGTAAATTTCTTGCTTCTCTTAATGACGAACCAGAATTTATAAAATTCCTCTGAATTCGTAAAAACTTTCTGTTGTTCATCTGCGGCAAATTCGGATATTTCTCGTTAAATCTTCTACAAGTTCTGCTTTGTTACTGTTATTGCTGCTTAGTTATTATTTTTCCTAATACTGACATTGTTATTGTTCTCTTATGAACCAAAATTTATAAAATTCCTCTGATTTCGTAGAAACTTTCTGTTGTTCATCTGCTGCAAATTCGGATGTCTTATTAAATCTTATACAAGTTCTGCTGATAATCTTATTGCACTGTCCATGGATAATAAACAAATCCATTAAAACTGTGTTTGTATAATTATTTTCTGCCATATTTGTGCTACAGCTATTAAAATTAGGTTCAAATATCACTAACGTCAAATTTATTTAGAAAAATAATATCTGTTGTCATTACAAAATGACAAAACAAAAATTTCATGGCCCACCCGTTATGATATACCAAAAGACTAATATTCTTGGTAGGGTTACAGAAAAGTGCCCATAAATCGAAAATGTTGCGCACTAGGTATAGAGTATATTACTTTTTAAATAGGTAAATGTATCGCCTTTCCGAATCAGTAATAATATATAGGGCATTCTATTAAAAAAAAATTGACTTTCGTGCATTTTTCTAAGTCACTTATAGAAAGCGTTCTCTAACTCATCCTGTATGATATTCGACACATTTAATTAATGGAGGAGATGCCCCCAGGCCTTGCCTTGCTGCAACTAAAAAATTATCTTTTAATTGCTGCGTAGGTAGGAGCAAACACGATTTACTGAAAGTCAAATTTTTGGTAATAAATTCAGAAAAGAATTATTATCTCAAAAACGGCTTGCGATAGGTATTGGGAAAAATTAACAAAAGTTACTCAGAAAGAGACGACGATCCAAAAAATGCAAAAATATACAGGGTATTCTATTTAAAATAACGAAGATGTTGTCAGTTTTACGTATAAGTGGCAACACCGCAATTTCGAAAATATTTTAGTTGGAGAGATCATACTCGATTATCTTGGTAACCAAACTTTCAAAGCAATCGGTTGATCCGTTCTCCAGATACTTTTAATACCCCACCCTGCATATATATATATATATAACAGAATATGAAGATGTTGCTGCGGAAACATGTAAATCAAGCCAGATGTTATATATCACGGATAAAGCCCGCATAAAGGACTAAAACCGTGTTTCGGACTTATAGGTCCTCATTAGTACTGTGTAGCTAAGTTGAAAAGATGAGCATAACTTAGGAAAACGACACAGACGGAAACCACTGACAGGAAGCCAGTCGCTCATTTACGGCTGTAGTTAAGAGACCCCGTGTTTACAATGCGACAGACAATATTGCCACAGAGACAACTATAGCTACCTGCTTAGAATTTCCTACCCAATATTGTAAATAACAAAAAGAATGAATATGTTGCTGTGGGAATATATCAATTAAGACAAATGTTGTGTATCACAGGTAAAGCGCATAAAGGATGCAAACCTTGGATACGTGTTTTGGACTTGTTGGTCTTCATCGACATGTTGTAGCTAAGTTGAACGGACATCTCATTTTTTTCGAATGGTATGCCTTATCGTTTATTTTATTTTTGAATTAGCATATTACTTTTTATTTGTAACTAGTCTTGTAGTCATGATTTTGACATAATAATAGTAATAATAATAATAATGTTTATTTCTGAAATGTACATAATAGATACACATATAGATATGTATAAATAACATTAATATGAATATATGTAAAATAACGCATCAGAACGAATAGACAGAACATGTCCCAAACCCACAGAAGTAGTAGCTACTAGCGAATGTGTGAAGGCTATACCAAACAAAGGCTACACAGAAAGGTAAGTATTGAAATAAATGTTTCTTTTTTTTAAATTTTGACAATTAAAATTTTTTAAATCAATGTAATTTTGTATTTGTATTCTTGGTGTATTGATAATCCATTGTTTTATTGATTTTTTGGAAGAGATTTTAGATTTAGATTCACTTATATTTTGTGGCAAAACAGAATATAGTCTTGGTGCAATAAAGCTAAATGATCGCTGTCCAATAGTTTTGTAGATCATGTCTCTTTGCGTTTCATGTTGAAGTTTATACCTGGTGTTATATAAATGTTCTATTGATTTTAACTGTCTCTTCATTTTATGTTGCAAAATTAATGCTCTACAAAGTATAGCTGTCTTATATCAAATAAATTACTCTCTACATACAAATCATCAGTTGGAAATATTCTATTCTTGTTTAACATTATTTTTAAAAATATTTTTTGTACAATTTCTTTCATATGACTTTAAAATTCCACCCCACCCTGTTATACCATAAGTTATATGTGTTTCAACAAGATAATAATATATTATTTTTAACTGCTTAAGATCTAAAATATTTTTTAATTGCCACAATTTATATAAAATTGATCTTAACATTTTTATTACAGTGTTTACATGTATGTCCCATTTTAAATGCTGGTCTATTTCAAATCCCAAATATCGAATATTTTTAACGAACAAGATTAATTAAGTATTGTGATTAATTTTGATGGTCAATTGATGAAATTGACTTACGCACTTGTAGCAACTAAAGGGTATTTAGTTTTATCAGTGATGAATTGATAAGTATTTTTCATCGAATCATGTTTTAATTACCTACTTTAAGATCTTGTTCAGCTTTTTCCTTTAAATCAGTCCAAGTGTTTGCCACATATATTATTGCTGTATGATCAGCAAAAGAGGAGATGCTTCCTGCAATTTGTAACGTAAGTAAATTGTTAATATGATAAAAAATATTGACTCCAAAACAGTACCTTGCGGTACACAGCATTCTACTGTCCTGAGATCACTTAAATCATTTTCAATTTTTACAAATTGCTTCCTATTTTTAAGATAATTTTGAATCAGCCTTAGAGCCGCACTACGAAAGCCAAAGTCTCCGACAGTTTCAATCAAATTTTCATGATTAACCGTGTCGAAGGCCTTCGCTAAGTCGAGGACTACATAAGGTAGGTTTGCTGTCATCAATAGCATGGTATATGTTGGTTGTTAAATGACTACTAGCGTCCTCAGTAGATACCCCTTGTTTAAATCCGTATTGGTTTTCGGATATGAGATTGTGTTTATTAAGATTTGCTGTGAATCGGTTTTTAATTATTTTTTCTACCACCTTCGTTACATTTGAAACAAGGGATATAGGTCGGTAATTTGCCATTTCTAATTTATTGCCTTTTTTATAGAGAGGTTTAATTATCGCTGTTTTGAATGTAGGTAGTTGGAAAGTCGCCAGATTCAAATATTTTGTTAATAATAAATGCTAAGGGTTCTTTAATAAAATTTAAAATAAATGTTAATCTAGTCCCGGTGATTTATGAGATTTTAGTTCGTTTATATAGCTTGCAATTTCAGTTGCATCAGTTGGCGTAAAGTAGAATGTATGGTTAAATATGTTTCTATTGGTAACTGAGATTTCATACTTTTTATTTTTTTATCCAGATTTGTACCAATGTCTGCATAAAAATTATTGAAAGAATATGTTATGTCTGTATTTTTTGTAATTAATTCATTGTTAAATTAAATTTTCTTTTATTTCCGTTTTTGTATATTTTTTATTTGTATAATTATTTATTGTTTTCCATAAACACTTTCCATCGTTTTTTTTTCTATTTCTTTCTATAGTAATTATTTTTTTGCTACTTCTATTAGTTCGTTTAATTTATTTTTTTGCATTTATTCATAATTTCCATATTATTAGGCCCTGAGTTATCCACGGATTAGGGTAAAACCCCCAATTATTGGCACCTTAGGGATATGTTTCTTAAAATACTCAAATAATATAATTATATTCAGTATTCGTAAAAAAATATTTTATATCATTATTTAATATTTATAGAAAATGTTTTAATAGTTGTAATGATAAAAATATTACCCTGTTGTTTAAACAAAATAACATAATAATCAAAATTTAAAAAACGTAGTTATTGGCCCTGAAAACCTAGTAATTGGCATACTGAAAATACCTAGTTGTTGGCACGTAATGACATGACTAATGCCATTTTCTGATCTGCCATAAAAAAAGAGGTACCAGATATAAGACATAAGGTACCAACCTAGCTCAAGACTGTTAAAAATTATTTTAAAATGTTTCTCATAAGTTTAAAATAATTACTAAACACAACAATATATAAAAATACAAATGCATAAGTTTCTATATGTATATTTGTTACAAAAAAGCACATATGCACATATTAAGTATACTTTGCTTGACTGTGCGAACACCATATCTATAAAAATCCTTAAATAAACCCTTTTTCTTTAAGCAAGTGATATGATAAACTCTCTTACAATCTTGATATTTTACTCCAATGTTTTTTAAAGTTAAATTTACTACAGATGAAAAGCATAAACCAGATTTCTTTATAATATTATTTTTTCTTCGGAGATTCCTTCATCATTAGTTTCTATTTTACATTTTTCTGCTTGTTTAGACTGATTTTTACAATTTTATCTTTTTTATCTTGTTCTTGATGTTTGTTTCTTTAAGATTAGTCTGTTTTTCCAATTTCTGCCTTAATCTCTTTTGTCTGTTTTCCTCTTTTCGTTGTTCTAACTCTTCCTTTATTTTCTTCTTTTCTTCCATTTCTTTCTTGTAAGTACTAGAAGTGATAACAAGAGAAGATCTTTTAACTTGAATTCTGTTTTTTCTTTGAGGGGTTTTTGCTTTTGGAAGGAAATCTTCTAAATTCAATGATCTCGATTCGTCTATTGTTTCTGATCTGCGACTGTTGGGGCTAAATTCTACAGTTTCATTAACACATAAAATGTCTGAAATAAACAAAACATCTCAAAAAGTTTTATCAAAGCCGGAAATATTTAGGATAAGATACCTGAAATATTTTCCACATATTCTTGTATATTTTGACCCTAAATGTCTAATATGTTAAAATTACTCTAATCTATTATCCATGTCTTTGGGTCATAATCGTCTACAAAACCAAAAATTTAAAAATAAAAAAAATTAAAGCAAATTTCATACCCGAAATATTTTCCGAATTTTGTTGGTTATTTTGGTCCGTAATTTTTAATATCTTGCTTTGAGTTTGATCTATAGTGGTTACGTCCGTGTCCTTTACATGTACAAAACCCCTGCATAAGTCTTCTTTAGTGTCAATTCTATTTACATCACAATCAACAATTGAGTCTAGGTATCTAAGTTCTCAATTAGTCATAGTATTAGTTAAACTTGAAATTTTAAAAATAATTAGATACTACTGTGGGTACGTCATTAGGCACTTATTTTATTACCGTCTGCTTTTTCTGTAATACTAATAGTTTTAGGTTTTAAAATTTAATATTTTGACCCTATAACTATTTTGTCATTATAGGGTAGTGTTTTTGGGGATACTGGTTCTACACATAAAGGCTAATCATCAAAAATTAAAGGCATATTTTCAATTCCGGCTTTTTCCGGTTTTTTTTAAATTTTTCGGAATTAAAGAGTTCCTCATGGAATTCCTGTTACACTTGAAAATTTCATGAGGCCTGAAATAAAATAAAATAAAATACCACTGTTATTTTCCTAAATATGAGCTTGTTTATTGGATTTTAATTACAATTTAAATTCAATATTTTGTTATTTTAAATTAGTAATCCATCAGGTAGTCATGAAACTTGTTTCCTTGTGTTTTCCGCGCGTCCATCGATGTTGCTAATCTCGCTCTGATTGTTACTTCAAGAGATCTAAAACAAAACAAATTTTATAGAAGACCATCATCCAGTGGTTTGTTTTAGTAAATAATAAGTGTCACAGGGCAAATGTATAGATGTCTTTATTTTGTCTATATCGCTAATATAATATTAATAGTAACTTACCAATATTATTAGTCCAATCCAGCCTCTTCTCGTGTAAGAAATTATTTCTGTCCTCGTTGCCTGCCACGTACTTCGGCTTAGGGTTGAATTAATTGATATGCATTTTCAATTCTAATTGTTTTTCGGGTAATGACCGTACCTACAATGTAATAAATTGTATTTAATAAAATATAACCTATGAAAGAAAACAAACAAAAACGATATCGTTTCTTTCTTATTGTGAAATAAAGAAAATAATTGGGGACTTACCTTGATAGGGCTTGTTATCCAGTAATGGTTACTTGTGTTAGTAATATACCATAAACCTTTTACTTTACAATTCTCAGCTTAGGTTATTATGTTGTCTGTCAAAACTCAAATTAAACTTTACGCACTACGTAGGCAAAAGTAGCTATCGTTACGGTTGCAACGTTCTAGCGTAAGAGCGCAAGACGGTACGTCCAATATTACAGGACCGCCTTAGGTTACGGCTTTATTACTAGGCGCTAATTTTGTTATATTTTCTATTCAGCTGTACAACCAACATAGTAACATACTGCATGAGCATCCTAGCTGTTCAACTGTTGTAATATGGTATTAAACAGTAACCATTTAATTGTTTAAATTTGTAGGCTTGTGGCGATTGAGACCTCCGGTCCTGTGTCTCTCAGGTCATGACCTTGATACCATTTGAAGGACGTGAACTATGTAAGATGTTAACATGACTTACGTGGTATGGGTAATTTTCCTCTGTAATTTAAATTTGTCTTCTCTGAATAATATTTTGTTTATTAGGTCTTCTAGTCTAAGAGAAAATAGTATGTGTCTCACTTTGTGGTATTATTTTAAACAGTAGGGTTTCTGTAATTTATGTTCTTCTTGACTTGGATCGTCAACAATTAATGCGGTACATCGTTCATTTCCTGCATTTGAATGGTTTTTCTGAAATGCTGGTTTTTATGATTTTTTTTTCTCTTCCTTCTTTTTCCGGGAGAGCCATGTTTTGGGGATTATTAACGGGGTAGGCATTGCGTTCACACGTTCTTTTATTGTGAGTTACCAATTTTTTGAGTATTGGGATCAATTGTGAGTGCACTGCCGTGTTCGTGATTAGATTATCATCTTATGTGATTTAGTTAGTTTTCACGAAATTACATTTTGGGATTAACTCGTTAAGCCGTGTCGAGGTGCCAGTCGAGAAACCTCCAGTGGTTTTAAGGTTTGGAGACTACAGTCAAACCGGAATTTTTTTTTTGTTTTGGTCCTATTTTTTTTCCTTCCACCCTGAGGAAATATTTAAATAGTGCACCTTTGGTTCACCGTTTTGAGGTGTCGCCTTTTTGGTTCACCACCGTTTTGTGGGACCGATTCCCGGCCATCGCATCAGAGAACATCTCCTAGCTGTGTAGCGCTCACCCATTTGGCTACAACCCCTAGACACTATTGACAACGCCCGCCGCTCACCAGTTACAAGATAAGTGCCCTAGTACACACATTTTTGTTTGCATTTTTTTTTCACATATTTATGCCATTTGTTGGATATTTGTAGCATATATATCTTGTTTATTTTATTTTTATATGCATATATATTCTATGAGTATTAAGTGTATATGGGAACAACCCTCCCATCAGTGCGAGTATTCCTCTGTTGTATTTACCAATATATGTACATATCTACCCGTAAATGTCATTGCATATTATAATATACCTATATAATTTTGTAATATATCCTGTGATTTCAAACATCCAGAGTTTTTTTTTGTTGTTTGTGTGTTTACCACCTAGCTGTCTTACCTGCTCCCTCCCGATGAGCTAGCAAGTGTGTGGTTCCTACTTTATTTTCGAACGGCACACTATAATAAACATTTGCTGCGAGTACCGGAGAGGTATCCATCGAAGATTACTCACATTTCACCTTTTTTTTTTTGTTATTATTAAATAACGATAATAATTTTTTTTATTATGCTTTGTACGTAGCAATCCATATTTTAATGCAGTTGCCTACTTTGATAACCCATTTTTTATTTCTCTAATGCTTTTTGGACAGATTCGTCGCAATATGTCTTTTGGTGTATTTTTTCTATTTTAATTTTCGGCATCTGTAATTATAAAGCAATAAATTAGCATAAAAAAATTAAAATCGCATTAGAATCACCTCTAAAAACGTAGGGTGCTAACTACTGGGGTAAGCCGATACCAGTTATTGGCCCCCCATGACAATTAGATAGAATTTAAGATAATTTTGATCTAGTAATTGGCATCCCTCATATTTTAATAAAATCAACGTAAACAGTTGTAATTTCGCTTTAAAATTAGCCATTATTCGATAAATATTAAAGTAAAGTATATACAACAACTAAAAACAATTATTTTAAAGTAATACTTACCGTTTTTGATTTGTTGATTCTTAGCAATTTCCCAATATTTCACCAATTTCGCAGGAGCACTACACACACACACACACACACACACACTGGCGGTCATATTAAACAGGATTCAACTAGAAAATTGACGTTTCACAACAAAATGTTGTCAGATTTCCAGGCTTTTCTTAAAATTCCCGGATATTAGTTGTATAATGGAAGAAATGTAAAAAAACAGGTCAGGGTGCCAACAACTGATGCAGTGCTTACAATTGGGGGCTTTAACGTTTCTTTTTTGAGAACTTTTTAATTTTATTATTGTAGTTACACAGTCTGTTGCTTTTTGTATTTTATTGATAAATATATTGGTTGCTTTTTCAACATCATTTGTTTTGTATTATGTATAGCTTTTATATTTTATAATTTTAATAAATTTTTTGTCATTTAATTTTATAATTTTATACTGTGACTCATCTTGTGGTTTTATTTTTATGTCAATTCATGATATTGGAAAGTGATAACATTTATTATTGACGTTAATTATGGTCCACAGTTAACTTCAAACACGAGAATTTTTAACTCGCATTTTATTTGCTAATCCCAAATGAAACCCCCATTTAATATTGAAGCACCCCAGCCCTGGATTGCTTCATTGCGAATAAATTTCCTATAAGTTTTACATAAAACTAAATAATTCCCAAGCATGTATCTCATTAAAAGGTTAAATCAATTTCTTATAATTTTGGCAGAAAACGTATGCATTCAAACTATAGATTCTAAATTATTCAGCTAAGTAAAAGAACTCAGAGTATTCGTTTAATATTTTAAAACATTGACAAAAGTGTACATAAACAAACCGACGTAAACACGTAGGGTTGTAAGAATTGTACTAAGAATAGGGTCAAAGGCTAATAAACATAGTCATTATATCACTTTTCAATCGGAAGAACACAAGTTAGCGTTGGCTATCTCCGTCAAGCTTGCAGGCTTGAATAACGAACTCACTCACGGGAAATCATATAAATACGCGAGATTTCATACGATCTAGATCACATCTCTGACAACCCCAAGCTATACGCTTTGGTTTCATGGAATCGAGTACGAAGAGATTGTCCAGCTCTCCGTGGCAGAGTCGTGCCACATCTCTAATAACCCCAAGCTTTACGCTTTGGTTCTACGGAATCAGGTACGAAGAGATTTTACGACTCTCTGTGATATAGTTGTGCTCCAGATCAACTCTCTGACAGCCCCAAGCTTTACGCTTTGGTTCCTCGGAATCGGAAAACAAGAGAGTGGCCCTGTCTCGGAGTTATAGCTCGCCACCAGCATTGGGAGCCGCGCTTCATTAGCGTGCACTAGCCACCGACGCCGCCGTTGACATGGAGGCGAGTAACTCAGGTGTTACTCCAGAATCTAGAGGAGTGGGCCCCGCGGAACTCTCCGTGTATACTAGAATTGGTAAGGACGGAATTTAAATAATTTACTGCGTTACCACTTTCTACGTACTCGAGCTCACTAAAATTCATTAAACTAATTAAATTTATTTGTTCCAAGTGAAATGGCAACCTTAATCAAATATGCTTGGTTTTCGCGGTTTTTAACAATACTTGACCGGTGGTACTAAATGATTTCCAGATAGGGTGTTTCTGTTATAATGCACTGCTCAATACTCTCTCATTAATAATTAGTACAGCCTATATTAATTCAGATAGGATCAGTAATAGTAGTTGGAACTTTCATCCACCTTTCCACATCAAGTAAGGTCAAAATAAGATAATGTACAAAATAAATAGTGTTCAGTTGAATCTGCAATATCTCTAACTTTATCAAATTTCACCTCTTGTGCGAGGATCTTGAGCGGTCAGCTGGCAGATTAGTATGGTTAGGAGCCGATACCACCACATGCTCTTTTGAACACTCTGAGTGTTTTGACCAGTGGGTCTTGTCTTTCGACAGGGGGCGCAGTGGCCAACATCCAGTGAGTATCGTTAAATGTTTTATGACCATAGCTACCGTACGCGTGGCGTAAATGCAGTTAGCGCCTGCCAACCACGACACAAAACTCTACGAGGTAGTTCGTTTCACCTTGGTTTAAGCCGTGAAGGCGAGGAGCACTCGACAAAGCCCACAAATAAATGGACAGTTGTCCCAACGAATATTAATTGGCAGCGTTAGTTGTATTTATGGTACTGTTGTACGGTGACAACGAGTCCGCGAATGAAATTAAAGCATGGTGTCTGCACCTATCCATCTTCTTTGGCAGAGGACGTTCTGGTACATCATACAAGGGAAGTTTCTCTTGCAACCATAGGTAAGGTTACATATGTTATTTAAACTACGACGCGGAAGTTTCCGAGCAGGTAACCAGGTTTGGTTGCTTTGCAGGTTCAACTAGCTAAATATATATGTATTTCTTATGGACAGTTGTCTAAGCACAGAAATAAAAGGTGTGAAAACGTTATTTGAGTTTCCTTGACTGATTTCTACTTTCAAAAGTGAATTCCAAGTAAATCAGTAATCATAAATCTAAAGCCAAATCTTACTCATACTAGTCATTCTTTAAAACATATATCAGTGCAGTGTAGATTAGTGGTCATATTAATTAGTAAAAATTATGTAATCACATTAAAGCAAATTAAATCTCATAAATGAAAGTTATACCAAACTTTATAAAAGTACCTGTGAGGTTACAATAACACAACAAATTTGGGTCCTACCACTAAAACTGGACGATCACAAAAAAAGGCCAATGAATTAAATATTACCTGTCGCTTCACGACAGGTGAGACTTAGTAAAAGGGGAATAAATCAAACAATAAATAGACGAGGGGGAGCTGGGTCGTCACACTGGTGCCATGACCAGGACAAAATTAACTAAATATACGAGGGGGTTGGGTCGTTACAGTATAACATCATTGAATAGGATTTAACATTTTTTTTTCGAATGGATATAGGGTCTCCTATATCTAATTGTGATATAATTATCCAATATGTGTTTTGTCCCCACCGGAATTTACCTCAAATGACGCACATGTTTCTTGTGGGCTGTAAGTGAACGTGTTGATGCACAAAAAAATAGAAATGCAACTTACCAACGGTAGGTCACATCTATCGTTAAAATCTATAGGCGCCATTACTTTTATTGCCTTCATATCACCATTACCATTACCGTTCCCAACTACTGTGGCTCTAATAAAGTATTTAACAGAGCCATATTTGCCGTGGTAAGTGCTAGGAAGACTGTTTGGTAAGTCCAGTTTGAAAGGAAATTTGTGTTCACCAGGTTCTAAGTCCCCTGCAATATATTTTTAAAGTTTATAGTTTTGAATAAATAGTAATTGATGACGTTAGCAACTACATCAACTACTAGTTTCAGAGATCGGATTGACTTACTTTTAAGTAAAAAAGTTATTTTTTTTTTTTTAGAATTTACTAAAAGTTATTATTTTTAAGAAATTGTTGCTTTTAGTTACTTTTTTATAAACGGTAAACAATATTTTTCTTAATATGTAGCACATTTTAATTTTTGTATTGAGTCGTACAATGTACGGACCTGTTGTGTGAAAATTTCATGTACATACAAATTGAAGTTGTGGTTTTGTTATTTGACATCATACGATTAAAGCCTCATACGAAAGATAAAATCCGAAATTGTATCGATTTCATATGATCCTCGATTCACCAGTGATATTGGTAAGATTTTTAGAGATATAGGTATGACAGTGGTTAATTAATTGAGAAATAAGTTACAATAGCTTTTAGGCAAAATTGAAACTAACAAAATGTCGGGGATTTATAAAATTAGCTGTAATAACTGTAATCAAAATTATGTTGGACAAACTAAATGATCAAGTCAAACTAGATTCAAGAAACATATAGCTCATCTTAAATGGTAGAACAATAAGTCTAGTGTTGTACAATATGTGTTTGAGAACAGTCCTAAAATATATAATAGCAATTTATGATTATTTACTAGACAGCTGGATGCATTTGAGAGCTTGAAAATTACAACGTGTAAAAATAGTATGAATAGTCACGGTTCAACGAGCCGTAACAATAGTTTAGGTATAAATAGGATACATCATTAGCATGAGGTTAGTTTTAGAAAAGATTACATACACTTCTTTGGTTTTAGTCATCTCCATGATGCCAAGTTGGTTGGTGAAATGCACGTCAACTGCAATATATGATGTCTTGGTGTTTTGTGGAAAATAAACGTCAGTGTTGGCAAGAAGAGAAACAACAGGGGGAGAAGGTAAAAAAAATGGAAGAACAACAAAATCTTTTGAATAAACAAAATCTATTATAACAAGTATTGAGAAAATGGAAGTTAAAGTTACGTTTTGGATACTTTAATCCTATTTGCCTAATTACACGTTTACGTTTACATAGTGTGTATATAATCAATAATAATAAACTTACCCCTAACTGGACATATTTTTTCTAATTTTAAAAAAGTATTGTCGCCACTGAAAATAATGTTATCCTGTTTTCCTGGTTCATTATCTATCCAACCTGTGTGTTCTTCACCTGTCAGGTATATTTCAATTTCTAAAAAATAGTTAAATAATTTAATACATATTTTTCTATTCTTTACCCCACCAGAGAGATTATCTAGTCACACTTGTATTTGTGCGCTCTAGCAAACTTTTAAATTGAAAGCACCTATAATATATCGCAGTTCAAATAAATAAGCAAACAGATATACATATAAAACAGAACCTCCATCACTTACGCACATTGCAATTGAGCATTTATTAATCTAATTTTTCATGAAAATTTGGTTTACATACATTAATACACAGTGCAATACTGTAACAACTCTTAATAGTAATATATCGAGAAAGTTGCAATTTAAGATTTTATGGCTTTAAAGCATAATAATTTAAATACTTTTCATTAGATTTTAATGAATTATTTTTTGTTGAACACCCCTAGATTTGTCTGCCGGAGATCTTTATCTTTATATTTTTAAAATTACTGCTTTTAAAGTTTGATTGGTTGTTACTTTATAGAATTATATTACATAACAATTTTTTTGAGAGAGTTACATTATGCAACCCCTATGGGGACAATAACACAACTTAGACTTGTTACTTTATTGAAAGAGCTATAGTCTGGGAAACCGATATAGTGACGGAACGTGAGGGGTAAGACGCTACGGAACGCAGAGCCGGATTTAACTGTATTGTTCGCTCGTTTACTTTTTCAATGTAGGTTTTTGTGCTCAGTTTAGCTAGCAACAATTTAACAATTGTACAAAAAAGTATTAACTTGAAATAAAAATATTAAATTTAAATTATTGACTATACATACAGCAGTTATAGTAATCAAGGTAGCTTAATATAAATTGTTACTACCCAGTAAGAACCACGAGGAAGTATGAGCATTTTTGCCAGGAAAGGATGGGTACGGAATATTAGTATATGATAAAGAAATTACTTAAAAAGTGACAAGAAAAATTTAAAAACAAAATAAAAACAAAAAACATACTCTCAAAATAGTAATAGAAACAAGTAATATATTTCTCAATAAATAAACTAAAAATAAATTCTAATGGTAAAGTTATTACTGTAATAAAAACAGAGACATATTTTTGTCAAAATGAAAAAAATAAAAACATTAATAATAACACCCTGAATAAGAATGTTTCTCAAGCACTGAATTACGAAAGCACAAAAGCGGAATTAAATAATGCAGTTGATATCACAAAATTCACTTATTCACATCACATCACTTCACTTTACCTCACCTCACATTGCTTCTTCCTCTGAATCCTCGCCCTTTTCACCCTCTTCTTCATTTGCAGATGAACTACTATCCTTGTTCAAATTTATAATAAATTTATTTCCACTATTTACATGAAATTTGGAAATTTTTAAATAATCATCCTCAATTGTAGTTACTTTCCTAATTCTTTTTTTCCAGTCTTCCTTGTTAATTTTCGACACTTCATTTTGAATTAACCCTACGACTTTTTTATCTCATTTCTGAAAAATATTTCCTTTTCAGATATTTTTCTTCAATTTACACCAAATTAATTCAATCGGGTTGAAAACACCGAAATATGGCGGTAATCTCAACAATTTGTGGGCATATCTCTCCGCTACAGTGTCTATAATATACTTCTTCCCATGATTTTTCTTTTGCAGGACTTCCAACAGTTGTACTGTAATATAATATTTATCATAATAGAGATCATGTTCCATTAAAAAAAAATTGTAACTCCAGCTTAGCAGAACTCTTCTTACGAATTTTATACGGTTGTTTCGAGTGGTACTTCGCATTATTAAGAACAATCAATAATGCTACTCGGTTTTAATTTTGGAATTAGGACATTTTCAAACCATTGCTCAAATATTTCTTCTTCCATGTTCTTGTGGTAATCCACGTTACAGTCTTCCATGTTTTTCCTTCACAGTTTCAATGCATTATCAACCCATCTATCAACTGATCCAGAGTGTAATATAATCAACCGAGCCCCTTTATTAGGTGGCGATGAGATTAGTTGACATTTCCTAGATCCATCAGTCCATCCTTTTTTTACGGTGTCATGAGTATCATACCAAGTTTCATCTAGATAATAAATTGGTCTATTTTCCCTTCTGAGTTCTTTGATAAGTACAACATATGTCTATTTATTTTATAATATTATACTTACAATATATCCTATAAGGCACTGCTAGAACGAACGGTAACAAGATTAAGTGCGGCCCTGCATGTAAACTGAACTCCTCCTCGGTCGCGTGCCAACAAAAACAACAATCATCATTCTTGCTTTAATGTAAGGGGCGTAAATGACGGAAGATGTCATGTGTTAGACATTTCTCGCCCTCATGTCGCGTTTTACCCCGCACGTCTTGTCACAATATTGATTTCTCTCACTACACAACACGATATTCTGAATTTAATATTGAACTTAACTTAAAAACATAATTTTTTGAGTTGTTACACTATTACACTGTATCGACATGTGCATTTTTCAAAAATTTCCTCAGCCATAAACATTCTTGGACGCCAACCAATATTGTTTAATTTAATGTTGTCTTGTGTACGATCTACGGCAATTTATTTTCCAGTTTTCAGGAACCACTGCGGATCATATGAAACAAAATTTCACACAGTTTTGAATAATAATCCGAGATTAAATATTGTGTGTCATATAGTAAACCTTTATACAGGCAAATAAGTGGATTTTTCTGCAAGCGCGGATCCAAGGGGGGCAACGAATGCAATTACTCCTTCCTTGGACCATAAACAAAAATTCTATTGAAGATGGTAATGCCATTACTTTTCGAAAATTCATATAGATCTTGTTTTGAAAATACAAAAATACTGTTGGTAATGTTGTATATTAGAAAACGTCTGTTTTTGAATTTTCTTCCTAACATACCCATGTTTGCCTGCTAAACACGAATTTCGAGTAAAAAAAATTCCCGCCCTATTATACTTTTCGAAATATTGGGACGCAAAGTGTCAAAATGTGTAATTTTCCCACTACCTATTGCAGTACGAGTATTTATTCACATGTTTTTTAGTTTAATAACATCAATATTAATTATTTGAATGGTTTTAAATAGGTACTACAACACATTCACTTTAATAATATTTACCTGCTTTTTAAAAAATCTGCATATTATTGCTTCGTATTTGTGCATTTCTAGAAAAAAATAATGAAAATAACAAAAGTATTCTTTCAAACGTAACATGATAATAATAATAAATACCTATAAATTTTTATTTTATATTAATAATCTTATCTAAATGTGCTAGTATAAATGTTTTAGGCATATAATGAATCAAAAACAACACTTCCACCAATACATTTTATTATAGAAAATATTAAAACAACTATGTACTCATTCTAGAAGCAAGAACTGCATTGAATTAAATAATAGTGTTCTAAGTAAGTATTAGAAGCAAAAAAAATACTGAGATTGAAAAAATATTAACTCACCAAAATATTAATATTTTTTTAGTTAATATTTGTTCAATCTCAATATTTTTTCTTCTAATACTAAGAACACTGTTATTTGACTCAATGCAGTTCTTGCTAAAAGTATAAGATACTGTCTATTTTGTATTGTATATCATTTTTGCACATGAGAATATTGATGTATTCGTACACGATCTGATTTTGCCCCTGATATTCGCGAAATGACTACCTGAGTTATATTAATTAATATTCGTTAATTATACAATAGGTAGCTTCAGACTGAGCCTGCATAGACACGATTATTTCAAGGGAGTGTTAACTGTAAGTATTGTCCTTATGAGAAAATGGGATAAGAGATGTAAATTTAACGCTTTGTATTTTTAATGTATATGCTATGTATTCCCGAAGAAAAAAAACTATGACGTTCATATATCTACCCTGGTGGAAATATTTTCTGCCAATAGTCTAATTTAGTCTTGCAGTGTTCTGAAAAACAATTCCAGAAGAATGAGTAAGTCTAAAAAATTCTGAAACATTCTGAAAAAGTATGAAAAGATCTATGTAAAACTTACTAAGCAGTTTGAAGACTGCATTTTTACAAGTTTTTAGACTCTTCTAGAATACTTTTTCAGAATTAATCAGATCTTTCATGAAAATTTAGCTAAAGTAAAAGTAACACTTTTTCAGAGTTAATCAGTAAAATTTAAAACATTTCAGATTTTCGAAAAGTTATTTACTGTAGGTTTTATCATATTTATTACTTCTCGTAAGGAATATAAAAACTTGATAGGAGGAGAGTTATTAGTAAAAAAATATTAATGTTTATATTCTATACATTTTTAAATTTTATTTACAGATTTTTTTTTGATAATTAATTATATACGGTTAAAATATACGAACTGTTTTTATTAAATAATTACAAGACGATAATTATTATTATTATAATATATATAATACAAAGTATTTCAGATAAAGTTGGATCGTTTGGATCATGATGCACAGAGTATTCTTGATTTCTATCATTAGTAGCAGCATTCATTTCATTTCCAAAAATTCTAAATCTTGCACCGCCAAAGCCGTTGCTGGTACAAGTGGGCATGCATTATTATTAATGTTCACATAGCTCCGGATATATCTGTACTTTTTACAATATTTTCGATTGGACATACGTGCTTTTGTTTATATCGATATAATCCGAACAATCAACAATACAATATTATTTTATAAACGAACACAAAAGGCACCTCTTCTACATTAGCTGTTGTCATAATAGATAAAGTTGGCATCATACGTGGAACGTAGAAGTGGAATTGAAAGTGGGGTGATGGCATGCGCAACAATGTATCATTCGATTTAGGATGGCCAATCAGAACCCCTGAATATGACTGACTAGACGCGATAGACTTATGGTTTTAGAATAAATTGTGTATTAATATTGTATGTTTTATTACGTGTATTTCTTAAATGTTTTTGAAATATTTTGTACTATATATATTTATTATTAGTATTAATTAAATATTCTTGAAATAGTTTATATTATATTTATCTTAAAAGTATTTCGTTAATATTTCTTAAAATCACTTGTATTATATAACATTTTATTAAGTGTATTCCTTAAATGTTTTTGAAATAATTTGAATTATATGTATTTTATTAAGTATTTCCTAAATGTTTTTGAAATATTATTTTGTATTATATATTTATTTGTAAGTATTTCGTAAATATTTATAAAATATATATTTTTTTAACTATTTCTTAAATATTTTTTAAATAATTTGAATTCTATATATTTTATTAAGTATTTCTTAAATGTTTTAAAAATATTTGCATTATATATTTATTGTAAAGTATTTCGTAAATATTTTTTGAATAATTTGTATTATATATATATTTTTACTAATAACCCTCCTCCTATCAAGTTTTTATATTCCTTACGAGAAGTAATAAATATGATAAAACCTACAGTAAATAATTTTTCGAAAATCTGAAATGTTTTAAATTTTACTGATTAACTCTGAAAAAAGTCTTACTTTTACTTTAGCTAAATTTTCATGAAAGATCTGATTAATTCTGAAAAAGTATTCTAGAAGAGTCTAAAAACTTGTAAAAATGCAGTCTTCAAACTGCTTAGTAAGTTTTACATAGATCTTTTCATACTTTTTCAGACTGTTTCGGAATTTTTTAGACTTACTCATTCTTCTGGAATTGTTTTTCAGAACACTGCAAGACTAAATTAGACTATTGGCAGAAAATATTTCCACCAGGGTACCTATATTCAACGTATGGCTAAGGTGACTCATGTGGAGATTCGCTGAACACCACGAATTTAAACTAAATATATATAATTAATTACCTTCAATGTGTTTTGCCGTAGAAAATGAACAAACTACTTTCCCTACTACGCTTTCTCCAGGATAATATTGGTCTTGAACTTGATCCAGACGAATTATGCAGGACGACATTGTTTTATTGATTAGAATATCTGAAAAGAATTGAATTGTTGATAATGTTATTTTAAATGTCCTTGAATGTACACATTCTTGTGATAGTGTCTTGTCTATTATTGCAAAGTTCAGAAAAAGTCTTGTGGTCTTTTGCAGAGGCAACTAATTTCTAATTTCTGTGGTGTAAAAAAATATAAAAAATTGTATTTGTTGATACATAAATGTTTTTGTTAAACAGTAATATAAAAATATTTTTTTTTACTAAGCTACTGTTTAAAGTCGTGAAACTGCATGTCATTTTTGTCATAAAAAAACCTGGAAAGGCATAGAATTTGAGTAATTATTTTGGTGCGAACTCTGAGTACAGTATTACATTTATTTATATTGTATTTTTTATGAAGTTAGTCACTATTGAAATTAAGTAGTATACTATTTTATTTACGAGTTTATAAATTGTTGCATATATTTGTGGAATTTTACTCAAATGAACAGCATTACAGAGTTCTACAAATAGATCTATCAATCTGTTGGGTAACTTTAAATATCACTATAAAAGTTTAAAACAAATTTCCCTTGCTAAATTGAGATACATGCATTATACATTAGTATGTCAACATTTGAAAGTCTTCTTCAATTTCGAATTTTAGAATGATGATTAAATAAAACGTTACTTGAGAGTACAAGTATATACTGCATTCAGCTCAATCTCATGAACGGTTAAAGATGTCAAACATGTTCAAACAATAGTAGTAGAGCACAAAAAAATACACATATTTGACAATTATCAAGTTTATGATATATGTAACGTTTACTGAACTACGGGCCCTGGAATATGGGGAAAGTTTACATCCCAGTTAGCACATAACCTCTACAAGAATTGTTAAAGAAGTTTTTTTGAGAGTTACAACTTCTTATACGAGTTTTTATGTGAAGATTATTATCTTTCCTTAGATTTATGAATGTTACCTATATAACTCTTATATATGACCTCCAGAAGTAGCTGTTCATTTCTAAAATAATGGTGTAATATTATCTACACTAAGCAATTTTTTAAAGGTTGATATTAGCTCTTATAGACTTCACAACGAATATTCTTTTATACATTCTTAATGGTGGTGTACAATATAATAATGCAACGTGATACAATATCTATGCAAATTGTAAGGATCAGGCTTTCACACTTTACTTATTTTAATATTGTGATATTTTCAATAGATTTTAAGAGCATTGTGTGGTACCAAAATTTGTCAACGTTGACCAGTTCTAGAACATTTATGAAACGTATATAAATTCTCTTCAAGACGTTAATTTTCGATGTCAGATGCCAAAAAAGGTTAAAGATAGAGTTTATGGAAGACATTACTTTGAGGTTTATTAAACTAATATAAATTGATATCCTGTTCATTGAGTAATAAAAACAATTTACAAATATTTTTTTGCATCACTAATTGTACGATATTTGTGATATTTATAAATATTCTATCAATTATTTATTTTTCTAGAACAATAAAATCTCTTTTTGCCAGCGTTCGATAAAACTTTTCATAAGTGCCTATTCTCATTTAAGCAAGTTGTATTAGTTTTATAAACCTCTACGTAACATCCTTTGTAAACTCTATCTTTAACCTTTTTTTTTTGGCCATCTGACATCGGAAAATACCGTTTTGAAGAGAATTCATATACGTTACATAAATTCTTATGCCGATCTATTTTAGAATTCTCCCGAATGTTTATAATCTCTCATGTTTAATAAGATGTTACCAGTTTTTCAATTATAATTTTTTTTATGATCTTATGTTACCCTCTCCACATATCGTGAAACGTAAAGTAGTCTTTCTATGCGTGCATTCTTTTTTGCTTCCCCAAATATTAGCAACATATCCACATTTTCATTGAGGTTACATTTTAAACTTTGGCACTTATAAATATCAAGCAATAAACACAACTTGACTAACAAAAATTGTAAAATGTCATTTTATTTGATGTACACCTTCCCCAAGTAGCACAAGAAGTTATAGTTTGGACATCATGATGTTACAGTTGCTAGAAAGATTGACTGTTAGGTTATAGTGGCTATTATAAAAACCGGGTTTTAAAGATGTAATGGTGGTCAAAATGAGGAATAATATTCTGGCCATCGAAACGTAACTGGAGTCAAATGATCACTAACTGTCATTGGCTTTCGTTTTGATTATTATGGCTGTCTTAATGCTAGCTATGAAATGATATTTATGGCGAAAGTATAATCTGCAGTTTGGCTTTTAATGGAAACTATGTAGCTATAAAATCGTCTCAAATATTACTTATTCAACTGTGGTTATGTGTTAGTTTTAAAGGTTGTTGTCAAATAAAATGGACATCTATCATACTTATAATATACAGTTTTCGGTCAATGAACAATGAACAAGAGGGTCAGATCTACTATCACAGGCATTGTCTGTAAATTTATATAAAATACTCATAGAAACAAAGAGGACCCCTGAAATATTTATGTTTTAAGTATAATTAAATTAATTCGAAATATATTAGTACTATACATTTGAAATTTCAAAGAGCGCAATCGATGGTAGGGTTATCAAAATTGGTTAAAATATCGTATCAGTAAATTAAAATGTTATTTTAGAGGTAAATTTAACAAAATATTGAAAATCAACATAATGGCCGCCGTTCGGGTTGTTCTTGTTTGATAGAAAAAGACGGCAACTTGGCATATGTTTTCGGTAATGATATTATATAGAAATAAACCGAATATGACTAAAAGGGTACTAACAAACTTCTTTAGCCGAATCGCAAATTTACTTGGTAATGTTGGCCAACATACGACCAGAAATCTAACAAGAATTTGGTTAAAATGGTTAGCAAGTTTCTTAAATAAAAAAACATAACCTCTCCGTTTGTTTGACACAGACAGGAGGCACAGGCATGATGTATGACATAACAAGATGCATTTCATTTCTATGGTAACACTTATCTACTTATTTGAGTTTCTACATTTATTTTATAATGGTTACTATTAAGAGGGCTAATCGAACCAGTGTTTGTAAAATAATTTTTCAAAATTTATTTCTTCCATACGGTTCAGTCAAATTACACCAAATTTGGAGGATCAGTAGTTGAAAGTGTACTAGAGGGTACATGTATATCTATTTTAATTAATTTTCACTTTATGTAGGGAAAATTTAAACTGTAAATATAAGTGAAATTTGAACGTGATTAGCTCCTGAATTATGATATCAATCGGTAAAATTCGAGGTAAAATTCATACATGTCTTCTAGAATGAATCTTTATAATTATGCTCAGCAAGTTTCAAACTTTTATTCCGTACTATTTGGTTAAAACGAATTTTCTAAATAAGTATCTTTGTCACAAGGAAGTGTTACCTCTATCGGGAATCGCATCTCAATGAAGTCGGTGAATAAAACGTCCAGTGAAGGTATAGTCAAGAGCAAAATTAATCAGCGGCGTATGTATAAAAACTTTCTAGAGAGTGACACAGCTATCCGAAGCTTTTTCCAGACTAGGCCCCTTAACTGATATATATACAGAAGAGAAAATTGCTACTATTTTATCTGTGAGTTCACTACCACTACATATTATAGTAGTTTTTTATTTGCAGTGTGGATCAGGTCACTTCTGATCTCGATCAATTAAGTCTGCTGTTTACATGTTTTATTTATTACTGATCTGAAGTCGAAAGTGACCAAGTCAGTTCCCCCTTGCCGATGCTGCTCCACCCCGGATGAAAGGATCACATGTGATCTTTAGATCAGTAATGTAGTGGGATAAGAATAGCAGCAAACGGTTAACCATATAAACAGATTTTGCATGTCGCAGCATTAAATTTGCATATTTTTCATAAAAAAATATCTTTTTTTGCAATTACTATATTTCATAACATAAAAATAATCAAGGTCTTAGGAAAGGAAAATGTCAAGTTGGTTTCTGGAATATCTGTTCTCATTTTTTTAGGATTTTTTATAAGAACCTACGTAAAACCAGAGACGCATATTACACTTATACATCTCTGGTAAAACCGATAAAATATAAACATCATAAAATTAACGAGAACCTCCCAAATATGCATGCGCGCCCGACATCCGAGGCTGCTGCACGTTTTATTTGCGACTCGTGCAAGTTACTTCTAACCAGATCAAATGTGATCAAGTGAACTGATCATCGATGCAAATAAAATACTAGGTATGTTGTCCGTGCATTTTGATTTCATCTTTATTTAATTTACTACTTCAAATATGTACATAAGAACTCCGTTCCTTCAGGGATTCAGGTATTCGACACATATCGGTTTGAACGAATTACCTTCGAGGATTAATTATTATTCCAATTATTTGACTAATAAAACAATTGACCTTTTGTTCAAAGCGGTTTAAAAATAAACATTAATACATGTTATATTAAATAAGACAAAATTCTGACGTTGTAGAGTATTTATGAAGGCAGAGAACATATTCGTGTTGGACAAGAACAACAACCTCTAGAGCTCGTTTTTCAAATAACCGTCACGGTCCAGATATTCACTCCCTATATGACTAAAGTTATTCTAAAAATTAGTAGTCATTCTGACGTACATTATTTATGAAAAGTGGAAAAATATCGAGTTCAGACCAGAAAAATATGCTCAAGAGCTTGAATTCCAAATAACCGTCTGGGGTAAGATATTCACTCCTATATCGTACAACATCAGAATGACGACTTATTTTTAGTGAAATATTATGTTTGTAGAAGGTAAATATCTGGACGGTTATTTCAAAAATGAGCTCTTGTGGTTGTTTTTCTTGTTCAATACGAATGTCTTTTCTGTCTTCAGAAATAGCGTATAACGTTAGAATTTTGTTTTAATTAATATAACACATTTTTCATATAGGGGTGATTATCTCATCCCCGAAGGTTATTTGGGTTTGAGGTTATTTTCCGGTCCGAAATAGATATTTCTCCGCTCTTCAGAAATAACGTATATCAGAATCACGACTTATTCCAACCAAGACGGTTATTTCAAAAATGAGCTCTAGTAGTTGATTTTCCTGTTCAAAACTAATTTCTTTTCTGTCTTCAGAAATAGTCTACCACGTCAGAATTTTGTTTTAATATAACACATTTTTCATATAGGGGTGAATATCTCATCCCCGACGGTTATTTAGAATATAAGCTCTTGAGGTTATTTTTCCGTTCCGAAATCGATATTTTTCCGCTTTTCAGAAATAACGTACAACGTCATAATGACGACTTATTTTTAGTGTAACTTTAGTTATATAGGGGGTGAATATCTAGACCATGACGGTTATTTCAATAATGAGCTCTAGTGGTTGATTTTCTTGTCCAAAATTAATTTCTTTTGTCTTCAGAAATAGTCTACGACGTCAGAATTTTGTTTAATTCAATATAACACATTTTTCATATGGGAGTGAATATCTCATCCCCGACAGTTATTTGAAATATAAGGTCTTGAGGTTACTTTTCTGGGCCCAAATCGATATTTCTCCGCTTTTCAGAAATAACGTACAACGTCAGAATCATGACTTATTCTTAGTGTAACTTTAGTTATATAGGGGATGAATATCTGGACCAAGACGGTTATTTCAAAAATGAGCTATAGTAGTTGATTTTCTTGTCCAAAACTAATTTCTTCTCTGTCTTCAGAAATAGTCTACAACGTCAGAATTTTGTTTTATTTTATATAACACATTTTTCATAGAGGGATGAATAACTCATCCCCGATGGTTATTTCGAATATAAGCTCTTGAGGTTATTTTTCTGGTCCCAAATCGGTATTTTTTCGCTTTTCAGAAATAACGTACACCGTCAGAATGACAACTTATTTTTAGTAAAACGTTATATGTGTAGGGAGTGAATATCTGGACCAAGACGGTTACTAAGAAAATGAGCTCTAGTGGCTGATTTTCCTGTCCAAAACTAATTTCTTTTTTGTCATTAGAAATAGTCTACAACGTCAGAATTCTGTTTTATTTAATATAACACATTCTTCATACAGGGGTGAATATCTCATCCCCGACGGTTATTTGGAATATATGCTCTTGAGATTATTTTCCGGGCCCAAATAGGTATTTTTCCGCTTTTCAGAAATAACGTACAACGTCAAAATGACGACTTGTTTTGAGTAAAACATTATGTGTGTAGGGGGTGAATATCTGGACCAACACGGTTAGTTCAAAAATGAGCTCTAGTGGTTGTTTTCCTTGTTCAATACTAATGTCTTTTCTGTCTTCAGAAATAGTATATAACGTCAGAATTTTGTTTTAATTAATATAACACATTTTTCTTTTAGGAGTGATTATCTCATCCCCGACGACGGTTATTTGGAATATAAGCTCTTGAGGTTATTTTTCCGGTCCGAAATCGGTATTTTTCCGCTTTTCAGAAATAACGTACGTCAGAATGACGTCTTATTTTTAGTAATACTGTATGTCTGTAGGGCGGTGAATATGTTTACTAAGACGGTTATTTATAAATATGAGCCCAAGAGGTTCTTTTCTTGTCCCAAACGAACATCTCTGTTGTCTTCAGAAATGGTCAGTAACGTCAGAATTTTGTTTTATTTAATATAACACATTTTTTATATAGGGGTGAATATCTCGCCCCTGACAGTTAGTTGGAATGTAAGGTCTTGGGGTTATTTTTCATTCTTTATGTAAATATTTTTCCACTATTCAGAATTACTCTACAACGTCAAAATTGCGTGTTTCGAATATATTAATTGTTTGATATTGGGGGTGGAAATTCTGACCGTGGTGATTATTTGAATAAGTTGTTTTTCTTTCATAAATCATGTTTTTTTCTGTCTTTGGTATTGCTTAAACGTCAAACTCACGTGTTTTGAATATATTATCGATTATTTTGCGTAAGTTATTTGTAACGGGTATATTCTTTTCCCTAGCCCCCACAATTTTAATTTAGTTTTAATACGATATTGATTATTGCTAAAATTTTGATGTTCAGAATTTATCTAAAATTGATGTCTAAATAAAAATAAAGAGCTTTTTACATTCGTATATTCTACTTATTTGGTCAACTGTATAAATTTAAATCTCAGATTTAAATCTGAATCTAACTTCAAATACATAGGTATATATTTCCAGTGAACTCTAATGTGCGTTATGTAATACCTTTGTTTATTACTGGGCGTACTTGTTTATTTAACAAATGTAAATAACAACAGGTTAGCACTCACCGTTCAATAAAAAACTGGATCTTTCCCTCCAACCGCTTACGTCAATCTAAATATAGAAAGAAAAGAAAACACTGTAAGCACTTTAGTCTGAGGGTACTATTCATTACTAGATTCTCTAATTTGCCAAAGACCCCTAGAACGCTTTCTATCAATAACATGCTCAGTCAACAGTCAATTTACACTCTCTTCAGACATTTATCGTAAACACACTCAAGGCAATTCCTCGCCTTGAGTAGATCAAGGCCATTCCTCGCCAAGATCCAACTCAATGTACACGGGGCCATTCCTCGCCCTAAGTAACCACTCAGCTAAGGCCATTCCTCGCCAAAGCCAGCTAAGGCCATTCCTCGCCAAAGCCCAACTCTACGATTAATGTCAGAAACTAACTACAATATTTTATCAGAACGCTCTAGGTATCTGTTAGCACCTACATCAAAACTAAACCAGCTGGCAGTACTCTAATTGACTTTCAAGTACTAATAACTCATTACAACACTAATCTCTAACTGACTGTGCTATTTTATTAATTAACTGACTGTACTATTTTATTAATTAACTGACTGTACTATTTTATTAATTAATTGACCTAACCCCTAAGCCTATTCAGAATAAAACACTTAGTGAAAAACTCACCGGTTATGGTAAAATAAATTCTCTAGCACACAACTTGTCACACGAAAGAACAACGCACCATCAATGATTTCTCTATTGCTGGAATTAACTAAGCCCGTTGTGACTGAATATTGTTTTGACTATTTCCTTGCTTTCTCATTCCCTTGGAACCAGCTAGCATATAAGAATCGTCGACGCGACCATATTTATATTGTTAAAATAAACATCACTCCAGGCCTCGCTCAACTCCAGCAACATTACTTTCAATATGATTATTTATTTAGTATAAATATAAACATACCCTTACAGTTATAAAGTTCACTGTATATTTCATAGTAGTACTCAATGGTATAGCGCAAATTAAGAAAGACTTACCTTAGAGTGGTCCTTGGTATAACGTACCAAGAAAAAAAAAAAAAAAAAAAAAAAAAAAAAAGAAAAGGGGGGGGAAAGGGGGGGGGGAGGGGGAAAGGGGGGGGGAGAAAAAAAGGGGGGAAGGAAAAAAGGAGGGGGGGAAAGAAAAGGGGGGGGGGGGGGTAGGTATCACTTATTATTTCCATATACGCTCAGTAAACTAAACAATTACCATTACCAAAGTAACATACAATCAACTGGATTAATAACATAACCTCTTAAGATACAAACTAATTTGGAGAACGAATCAATATGAGTTAACCAATTTTGTAAAAACAACCGTCAACATTAATAGAACTATGTATTTTAACTGCGTATTCTACTAAAATGTTTTATTTATTAAACTTTTTGATTGCCGAAAAACATACTCGCAGCGACGATGTCGAGGTCAGAGGTGCAGCGAGTCCTATTAAAAATTATAAATAGAAAATACATAGAACTACACGCATGTTTGTATTCCTGATATAAGAATCTGGGAATCTCTTCGGGCGCTGCAGATTATGAATACTTAATTATTGACTAATATCTTGCACTGATATACAAGGTGTAATAGAATGACACGATACAATTTAAGGAGGTGAAACTACGTGACAATATAGGCAACAAATTTTTTTAGTGGCACAAATTCACTGTTGTTTGTTCTTTTTTATCATTTCTGTGGCAATGCGGTGACTAGTACATATGTAATATACAGGGTATTACCTGTTCGTTGTTTACTTTTTTTTTTTGTTTTCAAGAAAACGGGGGTTAAGATGATCGCCACAAAATGGTAATAAATGTTTATTATAGTGTACGATCAGTAAGTTGGGGCTGATGCACACTCCGACTAGCTCTGCGTGAGGGGTGGTAGTTCGTGTTCTGTGCGGTCGAGATAGCTATTTGATATTGAGGTTTGGCACCTACAAATAATAACGAAAATGTAACTAAATAAATTTAAAAGTGTAGCTAAATAGTAAATACATTGAAAACAATTTTATAAAAGTACCTGTATTTAACAGATTTAGCGAAAAAAATCAATGTTGGAAACGAAAATTATTTAACCAACACTTTTTAATAATATCCTAAATAGAAATCCACCCTGTACTGGTTAGTTAATGTCAGTTAAAAATTTTAACTACGAGTTCTCCATAAAGAACATGACAAAAACGCAATGTACAAAAAAAACCAAAAACATTTGTCAACACTTGAACCGCTAGATTGAAATTTAAACGAAATAATTTCGTACCGTTGATAATATAGAATTAAAAACAATGCAAAAAGGTAAGTATTAAAAAACTACAAAGCATTTAAAACAATAAATGATCACACTACAGTTAAAAAAATTAAAAGGTAATGTTAAGCAAGGCTGCCTAAACTAATTAAATTCTTCTAATTCAATATTTAATCAATGATTATTTCAAATATTAATGTGCACTTAATTATTCAACCTTTTTACATCCTTGCCTGCCTTTTTACCAAATGAAATAATGAATTAAAACCCAAATGTGACTTTGTGCCGAAAAAAACGAACAACTCAAATTAAACAGCAGACAACCAACCATCACATAACATTTAACGTTGGGCGCCAATTTATTACCGATTCGTTGTTTACTTTTTTTTTGTTTTCAAGAAAACGGGGTTAAGATGATCGCCCCAAAATGGTAATAAATGTTTATTATAGTGTACGATCAGTAAGTTGGGGCTGATGCACACTCCGACTAGCTCTGCGTGAGGGTTGGTAGTTCGTGTTCTGTGCGGCCGAGATGGCTATTTGATATTGAGGTTTGGCACCTACCTTTTTTTCCTTACTTGGAAATTAAGAGCCCTTGGGAAGATGAATAAAAAAATATATATGTATTGTATTGTTACATCTCACCACGTTGGTAGCCAAATGTTACACCTGACCACGTTGGTAGCCAAATGTTACATCTTGTTACCACGCCGTCAAATGTAACCGGGGGAACCCCCGTGGTACCGTGATTTTAGTTTCGCCCTGTATTAGGATGACTCTTAATACAAGAGGAAACCAAATCAGGTATTTATGGAAAAGCCTACACTTTACCTGTCAATAAGAACTATTCTTATTGACAAGGAAAGCGAAGAAATTTCCTGTGCCTGCGGCTAGCTGATTTTTTTTGGGAGGCAAGGGCCGTGCGTTTCTTGTTTCCTTGAGACCTTGGTTCACTATTATTCACTTCAAATAATTCTATCAACGAGTAGTAGGCGAGGATGAATAAGTAATATAAAAAAATATATGTTTATATTAAGGGCGCCATCTGCAGTTTTACCAGTGATTACTTTTTCATCCCCCCCAACTCAGAATCTACAGAATTTCTGTCTAAGGTAGACAGAATAAAAAATTAATTAATAAAATTAAGTATTTATTAAATCAACAGCAACACAAAATGGTAATTTAGAATTACCGACAAATATATATACAAAAATTTATTAAGAGTGGATGAAACTCGTTCACCTAACACAATTGAAAAGAAAATAACTTGCCACACTCCAGCGAAGGCTGACCTGTGATGGAAGTGGTGAAGTCCTGAAGTTAACGTTTTCTCGTCTGGTATGGACACCTAGTTTCCTAATACATAGTCTACCGATGAAATGAAACGTTACTCAAAATTGTGGAGCACATATCACGTTACAGTTACAGATGAATTCTGGTCATCCAAATAAAACATCCACGGAACTAATCCTCTGGATCCAAGAATCGTGACTTTTTAATTTGCCAATGTGCAAATATTAATGTCCAAATGAAATTGGAAGAGTGTGAAATATAAATTCACAAAAGAAATTCCTGATGAATTTACCATTAACGATGAATATTAGAGTAACGTTGAATTATATTAACGATGAATAAATTTTTGGAATTTTATTCAAAATTTTAGCGATGAGTTATATTAGTTTTAACAGATTAATATTAGCAATGAATTATATCAGATTTTTAAGCCGGCTTCAGACTATGTATTTAAGAAAGGAATAAATAGAAACATATTAATAGAACATGTGTCACATCTTCACAAAAAAATTAGAAAAATTAATTATTAACTTTTCCTTAAAAATATACATCTTGAAGAGAACTTGCAAGAAAAATAAATCATTTAAAACTATTAGTATTACCTGATGGTTGTTCACAACACTAGTAAATTAAGATAACATTTCAAAAGTTGATTGATGTTATCGATTGTCTACCAAGAGGTGTTGCCGGTGCAAAGTTGATTATTAAAATGGCTTATCTTCCTGTCTCTATCAAGGAGGTAAACTAGTTTGATATAAAAAATCAAACTTTATAAAATAAGATATGAAAGTAACTAAAATAAATTCATAATATATCACAAATAATATTTAATGATTAAAATCCACTATAAGAATAGTCTAATGGTACTACATAACACATGTATTACACAATGAGTGAGATTTAAATTAATTATTTCCAAAAGTAGATCGTAACGCCATCTATGTGCGGTATGATAAGTTGTCTCCCTAATGGTAGACAACTGGGAAGTTTATGAGACAGAAAACTTTAACATTAGTAGCTGAAGGTCAAACCAACCAAAGGCAGTCGCAACCCTTCTAAAAGGAAAACTATAAACAGCTGTTCCCCACTTTGTTGGGATTTAATTAATATCGACGTAAATATTGAATATTTATCTAATAAGGTAATAAATGATTGCATATTTTATGTGACACATATTTCTAATAATATTTTCTTTCAGTGTGAAAGCGTTAACTTTGGGGACTGTTATTACAACAAAAGTACTTAAATAATAAACAACCATATTGGATAATGTAAATATGTACAAGATACTATTAACTTAGATGGTAAACATAATAATTCCTTAATAAATATGAGATCGACCAAAGGTTAAACAGAAATTCTTCACTTACTAAAAATACTCTATTATAAACAATTGGGAACCAGATAGATATTTGGAGGTTATTGTTTATTTATCATTATATTCCGGACAGTGACGTTTTTGAACGGAACAGTATATATAGGTATATAGGCTAAATTAAAAAAAAGAAATAATAAAAAAAATAAACGACAATACATCTATTGGCTGTTTTTACAAGTACCATTATCGATTATTAAACTGGTTTCAACCCTATAGTACTACACAATATATAAATAATTGTATAACCAGTATTGCTTATTAAACTAGTTTCAACCCTATAGTACTACCTAATATATAAATAATTGTATAACCAGTATATATTTATTAAACTAGTTTCAACCCTATGGTACTACACAATATATAAACATATATAGTTGTATAACCAGTATATAGCGCTATATAGTCCGGCCTTAACAGAGGGGGAAAAATATTTGTACCAAATAAGGGTTGCACACACATATATCATAAATCAAGTTGATAATAAACAACAACAAAAAAAATGCTATACATGAGTAGGTAAGGATGAAGATAATTTTATAGTGAACAATTGATTATGAATTATGAACTTAATAAAATAGTTATTTAACGGTGGGTGGACGAAGTTTAAGGTAGAATAAATATGTTATTAATGGACAACTCTGTAGCTATAATTAATCTGGGGCGTATGCGAGTAACTTGATAATTTTAATCCAGCGCTGTAATGGATCATTCGGGACCAGCCACAGGGGTGGCAGTCTAACCAGTAAGGGTGGTTGGATTCAAAACCATAGAAGGATGTAACCCTAAGGTAAAGAAAAAAAACCTGAAAATTAAGAAATTGTCCAATAGTGACATAAAAGAAATATAATTAACGGTTTTTACCTCAACAGTGGAGGGTTTCTCCCTTCTTCAGCTCAACTGAAACAACCCGTTGTAATTCAAAGATTTCCAGAAGGTGTAGTATGGCTACTAACGAGCAACAAAATATCCCAACAGGTGGCAGGTTGTGAAGATATAAAAAAAAACAAGATAACTAACACACTATTCACAACTATATATCGCTTTTCCGATGGTTAAATCCCCTTAGGTAATTAGATACAACACTAACTAATACTTTTAATACACCTCGGAAAGCCAACTACACTTTTCTATCTCAACAAGATCTTTTTTTTTCCAAAAGTTCTAGAACATTTCTCTTTTTTGTAATAAAACTGAAACTACCATTACCGGACTATGGACGCCCTCCTTTTACCAAATAGGGAATTAAAGAATTTAATTGAAATCACTGATAAGGAAACTACTCGATACTCTTCTCAGCATTTTTAAGCGAATAGGCAACATATTATACACAATATAAACTGATAGATATTATTCCAGTATATTTGCCTATTTAGTAAGAGATCGAACTGTAACAAGGGTGAGTTTTAATTACGTAGCTATATTTTAACCCTCAATATATTTCGTCGAGCCAGCAAAATTAAACAATGTAGAATGTTTTTTTGTAAATTTGGTCGGATTTTCTTCTTTTTTTAAATCGACAAAAGGGACAAAAGTTTTAGATGATGTTTGTAATCGACGACTTCCACGTAATTCAGATACGTGATGGAATTTTAAATCTAGAATAACAATGACAATTTTAGATCAGAGACAAAATTTATTGAAAGTTTTTGAAACAATTATAAATAGTGATGATTTTCAGAGAGACCATGAAACAATTCGCGAAGCTGTAGATCCAAAAAAATTTTTAATTGTGTTGTAATTTTTCAGCAAACAGATATAATTTTTTAATATTTTAATATTTCAAAGTAAAGGTACAGGCGCAGCAAGTAGCCTTCTTACACCTGCCCCCACCACAAATTGGATTTGGGTAGGAGGTCTGAAACAGTCAGTCACTCTAGAGAATATGAAGGAATACATTGCATTAAAGTGGCCCGATACTTCGGTTTTATGCTATGACTTAAAAGCTAAAGGTCGCAAGAAATGCTTCAAAGTCGGCAGTTCCACAATGACTGTGGAGGAACTAATTAAGTCGGACAATTGGCCAGAGGAAGTCTTAATTCATCCGTTTCTTGTCAGATCACAGGCAGATGTTGCCAAATAATTTACACCAATCTTACACTTCCTCTTGCATAAAAATTGCTCACGTAAATGTACAATCGTTAAGGAATAAGTTAAACGTTGTTGATGTTTTTAATCAAATGGAGAATTTGAATGTTTTATGTATCTCAGAGCATTGGGCAACCAGTGACGAAATCAGGTATATGACTTTATCAAATTTTAATTTGATGGCTAATTTTTCTAGAAGCGTACGACTTCATGGTGGGGTTGCTATTTATGTTGACAACACTTTTAAGCCTAAAACTGAATGTGTTACGTTTTTACATAATTTTAACTCTGAAATGAATATTGAGCTTTGTGGCCTAGTTTTGTGCCTGAAAATCAAAATTTTATTAATTTTAATTTACAGGCCACCTTCTGGTGATTTAGATATCTTTTTGGCAAATATGCAAGAATGTTTAAACTTTGTAAAGAATAAATATGATCATATAATTCTTTGTGGTGACCTTAATATTGATTTTCTCTCAAATTCTCTTAACAAACAATTATATCTGATATTTTTTAATCATTTAACATATCTACTTACCTAAATGAACCTACACGTGTTGCAGGTAATATTCATGGGACGACATCGATGTCCGCGATTGATTACATGGTCACAGATCTCCCGAGCAATATGACTGATATATATATATATGAGCCATCCATGCATTGCTGACCACACAGCTCAAATACTGTGTGTTAAAGATATATTGCCCTATCCTAAATCTGTCAATAAGCAAACATTTAGCACTCGTTTTATTAACGAAGATAGTATAGCCAAATTTCAATATCTTTTACACAAAACGAACTGGAATTTTATATACAGTATGGACTCAATCAGTATCGACGAGGCCTATAAACAATTCTTAGATACTTTGTTAGATAAATTAGATGCTTCGTTTCCCCTCGAAACTAAGCCTATTAAAAATCGTAACAGTACTATTGATTCCAAAAACTGGGTTAGATCTGATATAAAACGCGAAAGTGAATACCTCAAAAATTTACATTGGCTCATGCAACATTATAATAGCCCTGATCTCACTAATCATTATAAACTTAGGAAACGCAGCTACCATAATCATATAACCAATGCTAAACGTGCTTATTTTTCCAACAGAGTTTTAAACGCTCCAAATTCCATCAAAGAAGTTTGGAAACTCGTTAGAACAGAACTCCAAAATAATAATCCATCTCTGGGTAAGGTTGAGCTAAATATTAATGGGTCGATCACTGACAACCCTCGCGAGGTGGCTGATCATTTTGCTAATTATTTTGCTACAGTTGCTGTAGACAAAGTTACAAATCATTTTGGTCCTAATCTATCTGGCACTTGTACTTCATGCAAATTAAGTGATCGATCCATTTTTATTTACCCTGTTACTACCGGTGAAATAAGACAAATAATATCGGAATTAAAAAATAAGCAATCTTTTGGTCCTGATGGCTTGTCTACGAAGTTTGTCAAGTATGCAAGTGAATTTATTATAGAGCCATTGACTATGTTGATTAATGCACCCTTCCAGACGGGTGTTTTTCCTTCTGTATTAAAAATAGCAACCATTATCCCCATATTTAAAAAAAATGATCCCTTGGAACCTGAAAACTATAGACCCATATCACTATTAAGCGTTATTTCAAAAATAATGGAAAAAATAGCATTTAATCGAATAATGGCATTTTTAAATTCTTTCAATCTACTAACCGATCATCAGCACGGTTTCAGGAAAAATCATTCTACGGACACAGCTATAATACAATTTTTGCAATTTGTGTTAGATGAAATGGACAATGGAAAGCTCGTCATAGGATTATTCTTTGACTTATCAAGAGCGTTTGACTCTCTCAATCTGGCTTTTGTTAAAGAAAAATTATTTAAGTTGGGCATTCGAGGAATCTTTCTTGAGTGGATCATGTCATATTTAATTGATAGTTCGCTCCATGTTAAAATTCATCACATAATTTCAAATGATTATGAAGTGAGTCTTGGCGTTCCGCAGGGTTCGGTGTTAGGGCCACTAATTTTTTTTACTATTTGTAAATGAATTACCATCAGTCATGTCTGAGGGGAACATTACTATGTTCGCTGATGATAATTCATTTGGTATCTCTGCACCGAATGCTGCGGAACTCCTTGACAAAACTATTGCTGTTATGAGGGAATTTGATGACTATTGTAACAACAATAATTTAATTTTAAATGTTAATAAAACTGTTTACTTTTCACAGAGAAAATCTCTACCTGTTAATATTCTAAATTTTAATGATATTATCATACCTTTTAGCCAAAGCGTTAAATTTTTAGGCGTCTTGATAGATTCGAAACTAAGCTGGGATATTCAATTCGATGAAGTTTGTAAAAAACTTAACAAAGCATATTATTGCATCCGAAAGCTCAAGGATTCATTAGACCACACTGCATTATTAAACCTGTAATATTCAATGGCATATTGTCATATTTCTTATAATATTATAGTTTGGGGACGAGCCAGTAATTTACAACGGGTCTTTGTTTGCCAAAAACGTATTATAAGATTGATTTTTAATCTTAATTTTACAACCTCCTGTAACTTTTAAAAATCACAAAATTTTATCAGTGCCTTCTATCTATATTTTTTCATTGTTGAAGTATGTTAAACGTAACATTAACCTATTCAAAACTAATGCCAGTTATCATAACTACAATACTCGTCATGATGACCTACTTTCCATGCCGCATCACAATACGACTTTCTTGGAAAAGTCTCCTCATTATTCTGGTATTATCTTTTATAATAAACTGCCACTTGCAATTAGAAGCATCGACAACTTTAATAAATTCAAATCTAGTCTTAAAAAGTTTTTAATTGAAAAATGTGTTTACTCATTCAATGAATTTTAATCTGTAGTTTTTTGTCCTATATTTTATTGCAATGTTTTATACTGTTTCTTATATGAATTTATACAATTTTAACTTTTATTCCTTTTATATGATATTTATTATTGTATCATGATGACATTCACAACTGTTTTATAACAGCTTAAGTGATTAAATAAATAAATAAATAAATAAAAAAAGTAAATTAACAGATGATATTTCGTATTGTACTAATAGAATAGAGTCGCTTCTTTCAACTTTGAGGAATTACCGAAGCGACGAATCTTACGTAACTAAAATATATAACGATGTTGTAGATACATTAGGTCGCGCCCCAAAATATTTCGATGGACTAGGAGATGATGGTACATATTTTAGACGTCTTTTTAATGAAATTTTGTATTTAACAATTAATCAAATAGATGATACATTTAAAAATTTGAATTCGTTAAAAGTTTTCAGTCTTTTAGACAAAACAAAATTTAAAGATAGAAAAAAATTCCCTCATTCTTTATTAGATTTGCTAATTACCAGTTATCCAAAATTATTTGATAAACTGAAATTGCAAAATGAGTTACGGATTTTATATTCAGACAAAGATATTTTCGGTGAAACATAAAATTCAAATCTTAATGAAATGTTTGCTTTATTTATCAACGTTTTTTGCAGGATGATGTTTCGGAAACATTATCGTTAAGATTATCACTACCAACTACATCTGCTTCCGTGGAAAGAACTTTTTCAACATTAAAACGAATTAAAAGTTTTACGAGAAATTCTGATTGACGTCACAAGAAAAGACAACTATCCGTTACCCCGAATTCATGACAGGCTGGCAGGCTCACAGTTATTTTCCACTCTAGACATTCGAGGCGGATATTGGCACGCGGGGCTTCATCCAGATGATAAAGACAAAACAGCGTTTTCGACCACTAAAATCGGCGCTATGTTCGAGTCCAGTTCTTTCATACCCACAATGGAAAGATCTCTATGTATTAGACAGGGATGCCAATAATTCTGGACTTGGATGTGTTTTTTTCCCAAATTCAAAACGTATAAGGAAAAGTAATTGAGTTCTTCAGCAAGACGTTGTTCAAGCCAGAATGTAAATATTGTGTGACACGGAAGGAACTATTGGCAATTATTAAATCTATGGATCATTTTCACAAGTACCTATATGGACAACATTTTAAAATTGGGACCGACCATACTGCATTGAAGTGATTATTGCAGTTGAAGGCCCCAAAAGGCCAACTAGCTCGCTGAATAGAAAAATTGCAGCATGGCGATTTTAAAATCGAACGTCGTCCCCGGAAATTCCATAGAAATGCAGATGCTTTCTCCAGAAGAGCCTGCCAGGAAGACTACAAACACTGGCACTGAGTGGAAAAACAACAAGGGATACTAATTGTAAACACTGTTACAACTGATGTTCCTGATGATTGGACAAAAGAGACATTAAGAGAAGAACAGTTAAAAGATAAAGAAACTGGCAATATTCTGGAATGGAAAGAAAGAGGAGCCCGAACTGGAAGGACATTTCAGACAAGGTAGTGGAACTGAAGGCTTTGTGGGCACAATGGGATTTTCTTAGAGTAGAAGTCGACAGTTGAAAAGAGCTTAGGAAAGTAGAGATGGGAAGGAAGTTACTTTGAGATTGGTAGTCCCTAGATGTCGCATACCAAAAGTATTCCAGGAAGTGAGTAATGGAACATCTGGAGGACATTTTGGCAGTAACAGAACTCTGACAAAAGTACATTCTACTGGGTGAACAGCCGCCAAGATGTGGAGACTTGATGCCGTAAATGTGAAGTTTATGCGCCACGCTTAAGAAGTAAGAGTCAAATGAAACAATATGACGTCGGGGCTCCTTTTAAGTGAATTGCGTTCGACATTCTCTATGACAGATGATGGAAATAAATACATCTTTTTGGCCATGGACTATTTTAGTAAGTGACCTGAAGCTTATGCCATACCATACCATATTTCTCCTTCTCTGTAATATAATGATGTAGTTTACTAGATTATTTCACAGTCAACTTTAACTTAATCTTTAAAGGCAGATTACTCAAAGTATCACGAATTATATATTATCTATATAAGTCCACTCATTTATGCTCTACCTGTATTACTTACTACTTACTTATCAATAAACATCTTTTCAACTTGTCCATTTTAATTGTTAAAGCCTTCATAATATCAAATATATGTATTGTAAAACGGATAATCAGAGACTTAAAGCTTGAAGTACTGAAATTCACAATAAATTGTAGACAACTGGATTTTCGGTCCAATATATTAAATTCGCCATGTTTAATCTTACATATCTGATGTTATATTCGTATTCAGCGACCCAAAAACCCTTATGTACCATATTTCATAATAATTGACACAAAAATAAAATTTGTGACACAAAATATTAAATATATTTTTTTATATATTTTTTTTAAATGAACAATTTATAACATTTTTATAAATTTTCTTTGATTACATTACACTTTAATATTTTTTTTATGTGCATACCAAATTCTAAGTAAAACAACAAAGTTACAGATTTTTTGGCAGCGAAATGCCCGTTTTGCACTATTGTGTTAGTACTCCTTCGTCGTCAGGATAGCTTTAATCGTTGTTAAAATTTTTCTGTTAGTAACATGGAAAAGCGAAAATATTGGGTTCATTCTAAATATCAGGCAAATTTAATATATAAAATTATAGGCAATACTAATGCGTATTTTGGCTTACCATATTTCAAACTATATGCATATAGGGTTCTATAAATTTTCTTTCAAATAATATGTTCATTTTAATACTAGCAGGGACATCTATCAATTTTAAGTCTAACTTCTTATTAAATCTTTGTTAAAACAAAAAAAAGATATTAGGAAAAGACGTGCCATTTTGGTTTTGGAATATTTGTATAAGGACAATTGGCCGTCTATATCCAAAAAAAGGATAAATCTCTTTTGTGAAGGAAAAAGTAGGAGTAGAAAAACGTCTCTAGGATTGCATAGGGTAGAAATCGTTCCAGAGGTGAGTGTTGTCTTAAACTCCATTTTTCATGCAAAAAAAATCCTGCTAATTTAGGATGGTATCTTTTTAATCATTAAGAAACGTACATAGTTGGATGTCGGTATATATGTAAGCTTATAGGAATCTTTTAAATAAGGAAACCCTGGAAAATTGTGGGAAAAATAATCGGACTAAGAGTACGCACCAACTCGTTCACTCGAGAACCCTTACTATAGAGGAAAAAGGATAAGTATCACATAGTGGATGTGTATACTGTGTAAAATAACTGACAGATTATATTAACCTAAGTTTGTTCTGTGCTGATTATAAGTAAATTGTGCTAATAAATATTACACGAAATCAAAAATACATAGGTGCAAAAGTATTTCACTCCATAAAATATCAATAAACTAGTACCTATATAAATATAAAATTATCAGTCCTGCAACGGACTTTTTGATAAATTTCTTCTTATGCTTTTATTTAACTTTCAGTAGGAAATGTATCCAAGGATTGTCCTCTCGAGAAGAAAGATTATTTACTATCCATTATTATAATATTTTAAATCTACTTTTTCCCCTTACCTGTGCTATATGTAAATATCCATTTATGAAGTTTTGGTATTTTGCTGAATTTTCTTTAATCGTCTCATACATGAAATTTTTACTATATTCTATTTTTTTTTTTTTTTTTTGGGGGGGGTGTGGTTTTTAAAAAAAAAAAAAAAAAAAATATTAAAAAAAAAAAATTTTTTTTTTTTTTTTATTTTTTTTGGGTGGGGTGGCGGGGGTTTTATTTATTTTAAAAAAAAAACCTTTCTTTTTTTTAATATTTTTTAAAAAAGGGGGGGGGGGGAAAATTTTTTTTTTTTTCAATTAAAAATTTTTTAATTTTTTTCGAGCGCTTGTGAGGGGCGGCGCTCCGCGAGTAATATCATTGTAATGAATGGCTATTGTTTATATCAGCACTTGCTGTGCTAGTCAAATTGTAACTATATATACCACTGTATTCCAAATTAAGACTCAGTTACTATCATTCCTCTCCTGTCGCTTAACGAATTACTTCAGTTTATTTGTGTTTACTTTAACTTGTGTTTTTTATAATAAAATAAAATTTTTTAAAAACCAAGTTCGAGTTTCAAGTTATTTAATTGGCGCAGTCGGGTCGGATTTGTCAGTCGGTCCATCTATCGTAGATAATTACGTTTTGTCGTAATTCCGACGTATTTTTTTCAAAAATTTTAGACAAATCAAAGAACTTTCATTCCTAATAATTAATTCATCCAAGTGTACAAGTGCATCGTGCATCTTTTTCAAATTACTCTATCGAAGAAGAATCTGGAGAAGACATATTGGGCTGAATTAAGTAGGTTCAATCCGCAGGTGAACTGAGTAGCTTGCCAGAAGAAACAGGAAGGAAGGTAGAACTCCGGTACAGCAAACACCGTAAGCATCGCAGGTCATAGTGATCAACCCCAGTCCATCGTGGACAACACCCCCGAAGATTGTTGGATTTGCAAGGTAGGACCTTTCATATCTATTAAAAGAAAGTCTGGTCATCGTCAAATTTAACGCCAACAATTTTGCGTTCGAACTCTATCGAAGAGACCTCGAACATATTTAAGAAATATTTAAAGAAGAATTTAAATACTGAAATATTTTTCCATATTATCCTTTTTATTTCCTTTAAGTTTATATTTTTGAAAAATATAATTTTTAATATATATTTAAATATTATTTCATATTGAAATAGTCAAAGTAATTATATACTATTACTTTTTAGTAAAATTTTATATTTATATTTTTTATTTTATTGCTATTGTTTTTTTTTCTCTTCGAAAAAAAAATATACACTTATATTAAAATCAATTTAATTAATTAGTTTATGGAAAATTTGTTAAGTGATCTATTAGAAAAATCTTTAATTTTATCAGATACCAAATTAGAAAAAATGGCAACTGGAAGTCAAGTATCACAACCAAATTTTACAGTTTTACAAGCCTATGCAAACACAATTGGTAATTACAATGGTGATGAACATAGCTTAGAAATTTTTATATGTGCATGTGATCAATTTATTGAACTTTATCGCTCTAACGATGAGACTTTAAACAAATATTTGCTAAGAGTTATTTTAGGTAAATTAACCGAAAGAGCTCAAATTTTAATAGGTTCCAGGTTAGAACTACGAACTTGGGAACAAATAAAAATTGCTTTGAGAATAAGTTTTGGAGATCATAGAAGTCTAGATTGCTTAGAACAGAATTTATTAACTCTAAAACCATACAAAAATGAACACCCTATACAATTTGCACAAAGAATTCAATTAGCACGTAGTAAAGTTGCTTTTAAAATTAACAGTCTTTCAGACACAGAAATGCCTATGACTACAAAATTAATTTATTTAAATCAATATGATTCGCTTTCACTAAAAACATATCTACGTAATTTGCCTGACAGATTACAAGACAAAATCGATTTACAAAAACCCGATTGTCTCGAAACAGCAATGGCATATACTATTGACGACGAAAATTTTAAACAAACAAAAAATTTAACTACAACTTTACAAAGTAACCCAGGTAATCAAAATAATCAATCAGTGCCTAATTACAATCATAGACAATCATACTCGCAACCACAATTTAAACAAAATTTACCACCATCACATAAACCATTTTATAATAACAATAATTTTAATCAACCTCGTAATATGCAAAATTTTAATCAACCTCGTAATATGCAAAATTTTAATCAACCTCGTAATACACCAAATTTCCAACAACAAATGTATACAAAACCAGTATTCCCTAGTCAACCAATAAATGTTCAACCCAGACAAATTCCACACAGGTTCCCCACAAACCAGCAAGTTTTTGGTAGACCCCAAAACAATTTTAAACCTAATAAATTTTCTAATCAAAATCAATTTACACCCGAACCAATGTCCACTCAATCGAGAGTACCCAGTAATTTTAACAGAACAAATTTTAATTCAAATAGAGAAGTACATAATTTCGCGGATACTGAAGACTATCACGAAAATCAAAATCAATATCAATATTCAGAAATTGAGGAAGAAAATTATTTAGCCTGTCCAGATCCACCATTTGATTATTCAACTAATTATGATTATGTTGATTATACTGCTAATCAACCAGACGACATAAATTTAAATGATCCAAATTTTCAACAGGACCCTGTAATACACGATCAGACCTAATTGAAATGAATTCGGCTGTAGTAAATTCTTTACCCTATGTACAAATTTATAATCCAAATATTAAATTATTAATCGACACAGGAGCTTTTACATCAATTTTAAAACCATCTATTGCAGAAAATTATTTCCCTGATTTAATATATCACAATCCTTCTAGTCTAAAAACATCATTAGGAGAAAAAGAAATTAGATATCGAGCTACGATACCAGCTTTTCAAGAATTTAATAGTGACCATCAAATAAAATTTTTATTATTTAATTTCCACGAATATTTTGACGGAATTTTAGGACTCAATGACCTAATTAAATTAAATTTATCAATAGACATTCCAAATCAGCAGTTAGTAAATAATGAAATCGCAATCCCGTTTTATTATCGGCAACCTTATGAAACCTCGTTTACGTTCGAGATACCTCCATTCGAAACTTTGATAAAAGATTACCCAGTAAACATAGATTACGGAGAAATCTTTATTCCTGAATGCACAATAGACAATCTATTGTATATACCCGATACAACTGCATCTGTAAAAAACGGACGAGCTTACTTTGAAATTTATAATTACAAAGACACAACTATTTCAGTGACACTAGATAACCCTCTTATCTGTTTCCCATTAAAAGAACACTTTGATGTCTATAACTTTGAGACTAATAATTATATTCCTGACAATGAACAATACAAACCAGAAACAAACATAAATAATTCAATACGTATAAATCATTTAAATAGCGAAGAAAAATACGAAATTTTAAAATTATGTAATAAATTTAAAGACATTTTTTATATTGAAAATACCAAATTAACTTTTACAAACCAGGTCAAACACGAAATAAAAACATCTGACGAAGTACCTGTCCATACAAAATCATACCGGTTCCCATTTGTGCATAAACCGGAAGTACAAAAACAAATTTCTAAAATGTTAGATGACGGAATAATCAGACCCTCAGCATCACCTTGGTCTAGCCCAATTTGGATAGTCCCAAAAAAATTAGACGCTAGCGGTAAACAAAAATGGCGAATAGTCGTCGACTACCGAAAATTAAATGAAAAAACAATCGATGATAGGTATCCTATACCAAATATCGATGATATTTTAGACAAATTAGGTAAATGTAACTATTTTTCAACACTCGATCTTGCATCCGGTTTCCACCAGATAGAAATGCATAAAGATTCTATTCCTAAAACAGCTTTTAATGTAGAAAACGGACATTACGAATACGTTCGAATGCCATTTGGACTTAAGAACGCACCAGCTTCTTTCCAAAGAGTAATGGACAATGTATTGAAAGACATACAAGGCAAAATCTGTTTAGTTTATATGGATGATATTATTATTTTCTCCACTTCACTACAAGAACATATTTCAAATTTAAAATTAGTATTTTCAAGATTAAGAGATTCAAATTTAAAAATTCAATTAGATAAGTCGGAATTTTTAACAAAAAATGTAGAATTTTTAGGACATGTGATTACACCTGAAGGCATTAAACCAAATCCAAAAAAAATAATTGCGGTACAAAAATTTCCTATACCTAGAACAGCGAAAGAAATTAAATCTTTTCTTGGTTTAGTCGGATACTATCGTAGATTTATAAAGAACTTTGCTCATATTACTAAACCTTTAACAAAGTGTTTAAAGAAGAACGAAAAAATTATTCATACACCTGAATTTATAGAAGCTTTCGAAAAGTGCAAAACGCTTTTAACTAATGCACCTATTTTACAATATCCGGACTTTTCTAAACCATTTGTATTAACAACTAATTTTTCTAACGTAGCCATTTCCGGTACTGTAAGTCAAGGAACTGTAGGACAAGATTTACCTATAACATATGCTAGTAGAACTCTAAACCCTGCTGAACAAAACTATTCACCAATAGAACGTTCATTATGTGCAATCGTACATTTTTGCAAATATTATCGCCCGATACTATTCGGTAGAAAATTCACTATCGTGACAGACCATAAACCACTTCAATGGCTTTTTAATATGAAAGAACCAAATTCGCGCTTAGTTCGTTGGAGATTGAAGCTTGAAGAATATGACTATAATATAGTTTATAAAAAAAGGTAAAAACAACACCAACGCCGACGCTTTATCTCGTATAGAAATTAACGCATTAGAAAGAAATGATTCAATTATCGCAAACGCTGACGATTTAGATCAAAATAAAATTAACAACGATTTTTTTGGAAAATCCTATAGATAATAGTCCCCCTGATCTATACACAGATATCCCAGACTTTAACCCTGCCGATATCGTACCTTTAGTAAATCAAACATCACCTAAAATTAATGTTATCCAAAATATTGTACTAAAGAAACCTGACAATGACAATGGACAAAACAGTGATAATGAAACTGTACATTCAGCTACAGAAAATCCTATTTTAGAAATAAAAATATCAGAAAGACCCCTAAATTATTATAAAAATCAAGTAATATTCTTTGTAACAAATAATGTAACTAGAATAATTACACAAAGAACAAAATTATATAATAATGAAAAAACTAAGCTTTATATAACTTTGCCATCAGATAATTTAGAAGAACATCTAACCAAAGTTATAAAAGAATTTTTTGCACCTAAAATATTATATGCACTACATTTTAGAACTAAATCAAAAGAAATAATAATCAACATTATTCAAAATTATTTTAAAAACTCCAGTTTGAAACTTGTCGAATGCCCCACTATTTTGCGAGATGTAGAAAAAAAGGATGATCAGCTAGAAAAAATAAAATACCACCACGAAGGAAAAACAACACATAAAGGTATAAACGAAACGGTAAAATCAATTTTAAAATCTTATTATTGGCCAGATATTAATAACGACGTAACAAATTATATAAATACTTGCGAAATATGTCAAAAAACAAAATATGAAAGACATCCACATGTTTTAAAATTTAAACCCACTCCCATTGGTACGTATCCATTTGAACATATTTATATTGATACGTTTAAAGTAAAAAACCAACCGTTTTTGACTATTTTAGATAGTTTTTCTCGTTTTGCTCAAGCATATGCATCAACAGTTAATGCAGTTGATATATTAGATAACTTGCTAACATTTATTTCACACTTTGGCTTACCAAAAATAATTACATGTGATCAAGGTCCTGAATTCAAAAATTTGTTAATGGAACAATTTTGTACGAAACATAAAATAACAATTCATTATACAACAGCGTACAACCCAAATAGTAATAGTCCTGTAGAACGTTTTCATTCTACATTACTAGAACAATTAAGAGCGTTAAATTTGGAAGAACCAAATAAAAATATAAAAACTTTAGTAAAATACGCACTTATTGGTTATAATAATACAATCCACTCTGTAACAAAGTTTACACCATTTCAAATAACTAAAGGCAATGAAAATCTAACAGACCCTTTCGACCTTTCAGACGAACAAATTGTAAATGATTATCTCGATAAACATGTAGATAATATTAAAACCCTAAATATAATAGTACAGCAAAATAATGATAAAGCAAAACAAAATTTAGAAAATATTAATTCTGATAGACAAGATCCACGTCCAATTCATGTAGAACGCCCTGTATATCTACAAGCGGATCCTAGAAATAAAATTCTACCTAAGTATAAACAAATAACAGTAGTAGCCGATTTAGACAATAAAGTACAGACATCAACTAGCCGTACTTATCACAAGAAAAAAATAAAACCAGAAAGAAAATTAATAGAAAAATCCATTGTTACAGATGATGCTGTACCTGGTACTTCTAACGCTAATAATTAGCTCGACTACTGCACAAGACGTACAATTACATGACATTGACAACCCAATACTTCCTTTTTCATATGGTCCCGCCAAGGTAACACTACGAAAATATACTTTCCTACACCTAATTGACATAAATCCTATAGTAAACTATACTTTAATATTAAAACCTAAATTAGACGATATATCTATTTATATTGATTATTACAAAACTGACATTGGATTAAAACTATTTAATCATGTAAAGCTGGAAATGTATAACATAAAACAAAAACTGAATAACATTCAACCACACTTTAGACAAAAACGTGGCTTAATCAATATTATAGGCAATGCAGAGAAATGGTTATTTGGAACCTTAGATTCCTCAGACGGAGAAAAAATCTATAAAACTCTTGAGACTCTAGAAAATAACCAAAATCAATTACAGGAAGACGTGATAAAAAACGTTGACCTAACAAAAAACATATTCTCAAAATACAATGAAACTTTATATGGGCTAACTAACAATCAGCATTCGATTGAAAATAAGGTTAATGAACTGATAAATAAAATAAATAAACTTCAAAGTATTAACGAAATTTGGGAGCTATTTAGTTCGATCAATTTAATAGCTTTAACTTGTCATACAGTAAATGAAATCTTAGATAACTTAGAAAACGCAATTATGTTTGCACAGTTAAATATTTTACACCCATCTATAATACCGATGGATAATCTAAAAATATTAATAAAAGATATTCAGAAAGATTTGCCAAATTTTAATAATATGCAATCTTATTACAAAATTGCTAGTACACAGTTATTCTATAAAGAAGGTAAAATTATAATAGCAATCTATTTTCCATTAGTAGAAAAAGAAAAATATGATTATTTTAAACTTTTCCCTATCCCTAAAGACAACCAAATTATAATACCAAAAAAACCTTTCCTATTAATCAGCCCTCTGAAAGAATATTTCATGAACGACGAATGTCCTGAAATAGAAGACAAACATATCTGCCACCCGGATAACTTCATTGAAAAACCAGAAAACTGCATTACAAAAATCTTAAGAAATCAAAATAATAAATGTGAACCATCTACAGTCATTTTACACAACTCTATCGTTGAAATAATTAATCCAGGACATCTTATTGTTATACCTACTAATGAAACTACTATCCAAAAATTCTGTAAACAAAATGGATTTTTAAGTATATATCAGCCAACCTTAATAATAATTCCTGAAAATTGCTCAGTTATTATTTATGGTGAGAAATATGGGAATTACAAAACTTGGACATCCCATGAACAGTTTAGAATACCAAAAATTCAAATTTCTAATTCATCACACAAACAGACAGAAAGACTACACCTACAAGAAATTAACTTGGATGAAATTTCTAAAATTCAAACAACCTATAATAAAATGAAAATTAGACCACTAAAACATGAAGAAAACGAATCTAGCCTAAATATTATTATGATAATTATTGTTTTCTTAATTGTTGTTATGATTATAGGATACTTTATATTTCAATACAGAAGTACCATATTCAAGTGCACCAACCCTACTGGAACTATGGTAGAGGAAACGACCCCAGATCCGGCGTCAACAAGGATTCCACCCTTATTTCCGATCTAAGAAGGGAGGAGTAATATCATTGTAATGAATGGCTATTGTTTATATCAGCACTTGCTGTGCTAGTCAAATTGTAACTATATATACCACTGTATTCCAAATTAAGACTCAGTTACTATCATTCCTCTCCTGTCGCTTAACGAATTACTTCAGTTTATTTGTGTTTACTTTAACTTGTGTTTTTTATAATAAAATAAAAATTTTTAATAAAACCAAGTTCGAGTTTCAAGTTATTTAATTCGCGCACCTCAGAGGTCTCAGGCATTTGCACCTATTTTATATTAATGAATGTTTACCGTATTGCGTAATAGTTTGAAAATATTTGTTGATAACATTACTGTTTAAAAATTAATATAAATAATGAAAAGAACATTATAGTTACTTTCCGGTTACTAAATTAATATTGAATATCACGACGTGAGAAAATAAAAGTAAGAAACTAAACACTTTGATTTGTTAGCTTCTGAGTAGTATACAAAATGTTATTTTTTGCACAAAGTATACATTTTATTTCATAATTTTAACTTAAATTGCTATCAACCCTGATTGACAGAATCAATTACTGCAGATACTGCTACTTTGTCTTTTTCAAAAGACTTTCAGGAGAACGTTTCCAGTTAACGTCATTACTTTCCAAAGCGTCAAAATCAGAATCATTAATTTCCTCCTTCTAAAAACAATGTAATTTTTACATACATCAGTTAACCTGAAGCTTAACAATGTATTTTATAATTTTAGGATATTTTAGACCTTGTCTCATATAATGAATGAAATTTTATTAAAGAAATTTGCTTCGAAAATATTACTTACCGTTGATTCGAACTTTTTTTTCGCGATTCTTGCGTAATGGAAACAATTTAACATGGCAAGTATTACAGATTTTTCGCTGAAGGAACTCATCCGTTACCGGTAAGTTAAGAGCCACTAAATGTTGCTTCGAAACTGGTCTTAGATTTTCTCTTTTACGATGTGAAGACATATCGAAGGGATTGAAGCATCGATCTACTTTGATTTTCGGACCAATCGACGATTTTGATGCTTTCGGCAGTGTACCGACACTTTATGATTATCGCTAGTTTTAGATTAGAATATGATAGTAATAATATGGCATGCGTATACGACGTTGTCGAACAACAGAATGAAAACATTTACATATATTTAAAAGGGAGCTTGATTGCACGTTCCGCGCGCTACTCCCAGCACGGCGACTCCGTGCGCGCCGCCTGACAAGCGCTTGAAAATATTTAATAACTTTTGACCTCATAGAGATACCACTTTTTCACCGATGCCGTTTTCTAAGGAACATGATGAAGAATGAAGTGGTATTTTTTTAAATTAACTAAACCTGGGGCAACACCATCTAACAATTATTTAAACAATTAAATTGTTATTATTTTTGATATGTTGACATTGAAAAAAAATTTTTTTTATGCTTTTAGATAGCTAACGTAACAACACGTAAACTGTAAAAAAATGACATTGATCCGATCAGTACAACTGGAGATAATAAATTTCATGTATGAGACGATTGGAGAAAATCCAGCAAAATACCAAAACTTCATAAATGGATATTTTCGAAAAAAAATTTTTTTAAGCAAAATCCTGAAATATGTGTCAATTAATTTTACGTATAGAAGCTGTAAAAAAAATTTCAGACGAATCTAAAATGTCAAATATTTTTTAGTGTGCGGTTTGTAAAAGAATGACCCATATATATACATATATATATATATATATATATATATATATATATATATATATATATATATATATATATATATATATATATATATATATATATATATATATATATATATATATATATATATATATATATATATATATATATATATATATATATATATATATATATATATATATATATATATATATATATATATATATATATATATATATATATATATATATATATATATATATATATATATATATATATATATATATATATATATATATATATATATATATATATATATATATATATACATATTTGTTATTAGACCCTTCTAGTAATTATCATTAGTCCTAGTTTTATTTGTGAAAGTAAGTTTAGCAGAAAATTTAGTGATTTTGAGAAGTTGTATTGGGTATGTATTTTTTTTTAAATCACTTAATGCCCTTATATTTTTTTATATATAATAATAACTTAATAAAATCCAAATCAGAACTACACTGAATTTATTTTTTAGCCGGAGCTTACCCTGTTATGTTACAACTGCAAAATTTACGTAACAAACCTAGAAAATACGATTATTTTATGAAAATAAATAATCGTATTTTGTGAGTTTAAAAACAAATGCGCATCAGTATTGCCATTTATTTTATATCAAATCTATATGGTATTTAGAATGAACCTAATGTTTTCGTTTTTCAGTGTTATTAACAGAAAAATTTTAACAGCAATTTATAAATTTAAGTTGTATATCTGGTGAACACGCAACCTTAATATGCACCGTTTTCGAGATACAGGGTGTTACATTTCCACAGAAACTTTCTTAATTTTGTATTAGTAATGCCTTTTTTACGAAAAATTCTTCTACGTCGCTAGTTCTAAGGAAAAATTTTAGAATTTTCGAAATCTCCGTTTAATTTATAACAAAAAAAGATGTCCTGCAGTTTCTTGTATAGAGTATCGTTTTTCAATAAACTAGTATTGCTTACAACGTTGCATTACTTGATTTGTGTTATATCTGCTTTTGAAACAACTCTTCAATAAGTAAAATGCTACAATTCTATTTTCCTAATTCTTCCAGTTACAAATAATGAAAGATATTGACATTAAATAATTTTTATTGCAATAAAAACATAAAACAGGCATAAAATATACAAAATATATCCTCTGAACTAATCAACAAAACATGACATAACAACAACAATTAACAGATTCCTCATCACCAGTTTAGAATTTAAAATAATCTCAATGAAATATAACATAAATCTATATGTGTACATTCTAAAAGTAGATAAGTATATAGGTGTGAATACAGTATTATTAAAAAAAAAATTAAGGACACATGCAATAAAAAACATATTGGCAAGATATTTCAAAAAGGACCTGTACATGTGCATTGAGATAATTCACTACTGCCAGGTAAAAAAATTTATACTTATTTGATTCCAAGACACAATAGCGGTTTTTGTTAATTGCATCCTTAAACACAGTGAAGTGTTAAATACGTAAGTATTCAAATTTACTTACCTCACTCGCCTTACTTTTTCCTAAATTGCGGTGAGGCTTTAAGTATGCATTTCTGCCAAAAAATGCAAAAAAAAAACCACTTCTGTCCCTTTTCACCGGTAGTACTGAATTATATTACAGGTCTATTTAATCCTTAACTATAAAAAAACTACTGAACAAGTGAAGATCACAGATATTAGGTGCGAAATATTGTCTACGTTAGGTATTAAAAATATACATATAATCCTCTGTAAAATCTAACTTGTATTTTTGATTTCCTAGAAACATTTAAAAAAATAATATGCGGTTATCAACTTAATAAGATTTTGCTGAACACATTGTAGACATTATTTATAAATTGTAATGGACTATTTAAAAATTAGACTTTATGTTGACCACGTTGCTTTATTTTTTTGGATAAGGTGAAAATCCAACAGCCTCATTATATGAAGGTGGAGCTGTAAAATAAAAATTTACGATTAAAATAAAACAATCATGAGAAATCTGAAGAAACGCAATTTAATAAACGTAAACTGTGAAGCCCCCCAGGGATTAACATCTTACCCAGTTATCTTATCTTATAATAAAATAATTAAAAAAGCATAAATATATTAAATTTATAATGTGCATATACAGGGTGATTCAGAAAAAAACCGAAGGAAAAAATCCCTTATGGGTAGGAATAGAAATAGAATATTTAGTTGGACCCACATTTTGCCACCACGCAGGAGTGCAGCACATTTTTTACAATTTCTAATTACAATTTCTAATTAACATTTAGCTATACGCCGGGATATGTGGTACTCTTAGATGGTGCCCCATATACAATGTTCGCAACGTATGTGACTGGCATACTGAGAAATTCCCGGAAAGATGGGTCAGGAGAAATAGAGCAGTAGTCATGGCCTGTCCGATCGCCAGACCTAAGCTCCGTGTGATTTTTATTTATGAGGGTACATGAAACAACTTGTTTATTCAAAATCAATCAATACCATCGAGGAACTACAAACCAGAATACAAAATGCTGTGGACAGCATTCGCCAAAATGTTGACATTTTCGAAAAAGTCAGGCAGTATGATGCAAAAAAGGCCAGAGATTATGTAGAAAATCAGGGAGAACATTTTAAACATTCTTTATATTAACTTCATTACCGACACACAGCGCCATACAACTGCCATAGCCTTTTTTCCTAATTACACCGGTCCTAATGACACTTGTTTCCCAATGATTGACAGACTCCCTGTCGGAGAAAATAGACATAGGTACTACAGAGGTTATCTTCTAAAGTGGGATCTTTGTTTTAATTTCTGTTTGATTGATGGTTTAATTGAAGTTTAGTTGCTATGTATGCTAACGAACAGAACGTCATTTCTAAGTGAGAATCTCTTCTACTAAGGTGAATAGGTATTTATAGGTACTTCCTTGTTAGAAGCATCTTAAACAAAACAATGTCTCAAAATGACGCTAGTGAACGTTGATATATATGCGTGAAATTTTTACATTATTCAGAGACATGCGATAATATTTTGTTGCTCTGTATGTATGAACTATATAAATTACCATCGCCTGCCTATCGCCCTTATTGGGCGAGTCGGTAAGTGGGGGGAGGTTAAGGATACTTTCATTACTTGCCTGAAAGTTACAGATTTATATCGTAATCACCCAGTATATAAATCATCGTAATGTAATAAACTTTTTGTAAAAAGCAGTGATGTAAAATTTCGGAAAATTTTCTAATTTTCTTTAAATATTTAGAAATTTTTAAAAATTTTATCACTAGTAAAAAGATTTAAAAAAAACTGAAAAACGTAAATACTCACGCGACTGATTACTGGAAGGAGCAGACGATTTATCTTCTATGTGAGAAGCACTAGAACCGGATGGGCCACCTACAGGATATTGTACCAAGTTTGGCTGCGACATCGATGAAAGACCACTAGAAGACGTAGACTGTGGCACAGCAAAATTCATTGAACTACCGCTTGGTGGATATGGAGTTGGGGTAGTGTTAGGATGATATGGAGTAGGCTGAGAATTACGTGAATATGGAAGAGGATGTGCGGTGGAGGGATACTGAAGTTGGTGAACTCCGGGAAATCGAGCGGAGTTATCTCCAGAGGGTTTATAGGGTTCAGACGATGCATATAGTATTGCAACTGATGGATATGGCACACCTGGAATAAAAAAAAAATTTCAAAAAAAGATTTAAAATACGACTCTCCCGAGAAGCAAAAAAGAATATGTGCTTGTTTCTATGAAATTTACTTAATATTTAATTTAAGTATCATGTGAGTTCAAGCACATTTCTGCATGAATTTCATGTATTCTTTAAATGATCCTAATGATCCTGTCATTACCTAAAATGGTGCGCCACTTGGATAATTCGATTATAAAAATGCTTAATTTACAACTTTCGAGATATTAACAATTTGCTTCAAGACGTCAATTTCTTGTCTTTATGAAAATTATAACAGCTGTAGTAGCGGCCCCTTCAGATGCCTATGAAGGAGCACGACAATAATCGAGAAGCTATCGTTAACGAAATATTGGTATATTTTTAGGCCATAAAACAGTAGGTTCATGTTACCTCCAGATGGAAACTGGTTATTTTGTTGGGTTAGACAAATGTAACCTTGTTGAAAAATTATTTGATATTGCTGTTGTCCTCCAATTGGAATATGCCCCACGACTATCGGGATAGATATGTCCAAGTCTTCATGGCAACTTGGTAGCACAGCTTTGACCTAGATAAAATGATTGTATGTAGTTTTCAACCTCCAGAAAATGATTGTGGTGTATTTATTTTTACTGTATTCAGTTATGCTACTGTATTTATTTTATGGAAATTTAATGTTCATTGAAATATAAGCTGTGTTATATTTGTAATTATAATCAACTTGATTCGATATTAATACCATAGAAAATGATAGTATCAACCATTTTATTTTTCTGTTACTAATATCGAAACACGAAAACAAATAATTCATCCTAATTACTATATAGATTTATTACATATAAAGTTACAGGCAATACTGATACGTATTTTTTTTTTATTAATAAGATATACAATTTCATACCATAGATAAATCCCAAAGAATCAAAAGCCATCTCCGTGGCTCAAACTATTTAAAATATTCTGAAGTAGTAGCAGCAATACATGTGATTCAAAAAAATTATACAGTGGTATTGGACAATATTCAACTATTAGGGAATTCTTCATTATGAATAGAAGAGTCTTTACATATAATTCATATAATTCACAATGTACAAAATAAATTACAAACTCTAAAAGTTTACCCTGATATGCGAGTGAGTAATCAGAATAATAGCATTACTCACAAAAATGTTAGCACGTGAAAGGTAAGCATTGTCACTTATTTCATCATCTACCATAATTAACAGGAACGTAGATATCCACATGGGACGCTACTGAGAGCCGTCCGATTTGCCATGCTTTAGTTATTATATACCTAAATTAAATTATCATTGAGTCATATTTGTAAACTTTGTAAGACATACGGAATTAACATCGACATGACGGTGATATTATGACTCAACCTCGTGTCCATAGATCTTGGGTGACAACTGACCACCACGTGAACTCCAATATAAAATGACCACTGTTATGAATGAATGGTCATTGACCAAATTACTTCAAGAAGAACCGCGATTAGTCCTGATGGCAATTAAAACTACATATATACTTACCGTTAACAGGGTCCAATGTTTAAATAATTCACACAGATTGAAATTAGGCACTAAAGTAGATTTTGGTATCGCTAACTGAAGATCGTAAGTTCTCTCACCATGGGCACCAACTCCTGTGTCATGATGTGTTGCCAACAACTCATAGTCATGTTTGAAGGCTTTCTTTGGACTCGTCACCCTCGATTCAACAGTCTAAAATAATCAAACGACGTTACAAAACCTGTTGTATAGTGTCACAAAATGTTTTGTGGAATAATTTATTGTGAGACATATTGTGACACGTTTGAAAATGGGCTAATGAATATTGTAGTACTCTGTGTGTATATAATAATTACCATTTCCAATTTAACCTCAACTTTTTCAACATTCTCATTAGACATATTTGTGATTTCTACACGAACATTAGCGGTTTCACCCTGTATAAAAGCTTCTTTTTTTAAGTAAACGCTCATTGTTATAGGACCTCTGGCACAGCAGCAACAACAAATCCTTTTACCGTCTGAATACGAGACAGGTTCCTAAAAAAAGATACAAGTATAATTTGCAATAAAAACTTTATTGCATTTACACAAAAAAATATAAAAAGTTTGACTCCAGTTCAGAAGGACCTACAAGGACCACGGACATATTTATATGTACAGGATGTCTCTCAAAAAAACGTCGCAAGTCATAACTCCGTTATTTCATGTCCGATTTTAAAAAACAAAAAAAAATAAATGGTTTTACAAATACTACAAACTGGTTTTAATTTTTTTCCAACATCAACCGTAATATCAGGCGATAGTCAACTTTTTTTTCACATGAAAGACTATATATATTTTACTTAATCTGGTAAAGTTTTTTTCTAAATTCAACGATGTATCTCAACTCGACTTTCGTGCAATGTTAGTTGGAAAAAAGTAAATATATGTTTATCAATATTAATTTGGGCTTCTAATGAAATTACCAAGTGTGCCATGGAAAGCAATCAAATGAACAAACCGACGCAAATGTCATTTGAGCTTCTACATTATTCTTGTATTACCAAGTGTGCCATGGAAAACAACGAAATCAACAAAGCGACAAATATCATTTAAGCCCTCACTCTTATAAATTATTGTTGCTTATAATTTGTTGTTTTTTGTGAAATAACAAATAAAATAACCATGTGTAACGTTGAACTGACCGACATGCTATACTTCGAATGCAATAAAAATAGGAACCAAGCGGTTCGTTTTCCGAATAGAGAAGTTCCAGAGAGCCGTAAATTTGGAACATTCGAACAGAATTTGAGAAACTATGGTGATTTTAAGAAACCCAAACGAGAGCAACGTTAATTTAACCAAAATATAGAATTAACTATTCTTCTTAGTGTGCAGGAAAACCCAAGAACTTCTACTCATGAAATTGCCAATAATATTAAAGCATCAAAAGCGACTATACATAAAATATTGAAAAGGCACAAATTCAAACCCTACATCTCAAAAAGTGCAAGCATTGGAGGAAAATGATTGTGGTCGAAGAGAGCAATTTTGTCGCTTTCATTTAAACTTGATTCAATGAGATCGTATTTTTTTATAGGAAAATGATAAATGCACTTTTAGCAATAATGGAATTTTTAATAATAATAATAATAAGTAATTTATTTCCTACAGGTTAAAGCACCCAATTACAGGAAAAGCTTAAAACTAAGTATACTGTGCTATAAAATGCACAAATTTGCAATACACATAGTCATTAACATTACATTAAGAGTTTACAAGAAAACTCATACATAAAAGTAAAATATATTATAGTGTTATGAAATAATCTAATTTAATAAGCACAGTTTTCTTCATATATATGAATTATTTTAGCTGAACTATCATAGTTGACATCACATAAAGATGAAATGGTGTTAAAAGTTTTACACATATTAAAGATTGGTGACTTTATCATAAGGTTTGTACGAGGAGCATCGCAGTAAAAGAGGTTGTTTTGACGGGATTCTAATCTGGAGACTGATAGGTTTAGTTTACTTAAAAGAAATGAACAATCAACATTGTGACTAATTAATTTATAAAGAAAGGATAAAACGACAACATCTCTTCTGAATCTGAGAGATTTAAGGTCAAACATATTAAGCAGTATATAGAAACATCCACCGATATTGAAGTCAGGAAAATCCCAGAATTATTGTCGCAAATAATTTCCGACGAAGATTTATTGTTAATGTCTGGTGTGGTATTCTAGGCAATCGATTTTTCATAGAAGGCACACTAACTCAAGAAAAATACCATCAACTCTTGACTGAAGATCTTAAAATTTTTTAGATGACGTCTCTTGCAGAATTAAAGAGAATTTATTTTCAACAAGATGAGGCAATCCCACATAACGCAAGAGTAAATGTTAATTGGATAAATGCTACATTTGGTCCATGTACTAGTTTGCTGGTCTGGTCGTTCTCCTGATATGACACCACTTGATTTTTGGTTTTGGGGCTATCTTAAAGATCAAGTGTAACTAACACATCCGGAAAAAGAAGACATTTTAAGACAGAAAATATATTTTTCATTGTTACAATAAAATTTTCCAACATTATCAAAATGTATTATTTCACAAAAAGAACGATAATTTATAATAAAAGTAGTAAGAATCTGAAGGCTTAAATGACATTTGTCGCTTTGTTGGCGTTTTCCATGGCACACTTAGTAATACAAGATTTGTGTAGAAGCTCAACTGACATTTTGCGTCGGTTTGTTGATTTGATTGTTTTCCATTGCCCACTTAATGATAATTTTATTAAAAGCCCAAATTAATATTGATAAATATTTACTTACTTTTTCCAACTAACATTGCACGAAAATCAAGTTGTGATACATCATTGAATTCAGAAGAAAATTATCTCCTAGACAAAAAAAAATATATACACTCATTTGAAAAAAAGTTTCCTATCTCCTAACATTACAGTTGATGTTGAAAAAAACAAAATTAGCGCCAGTTTGTAGTATTTGTAGAACCATTAGTTTTATTTTTTTGTTTTTTAAAATCGGACAAGAAATAACGGAGGTATGACTTGCAGCGTTTCTTGTGAGACACCCTGTGTATATAAAAAACCAATTAAACTTACCAAGATAAGTTCGTTTTTCATTTCATTAAAATCTATAGGCGAAATTACAATAAATTCCTTCACATCTGCATAATCAGTCTTGAATAGTCTAGTTACAGTTGCTTTAATATAAAATTTAATCGATCCATATTTGCCGTTGTAAGAGCCTGGGATATTTTTTGGCAAGGCAAAGTTAAAGGGGTATTCAATCCGACCAGGACCTATGTCTCCTATAAATGACAAAATGTAGTGTAGAAAAAAATGTGGCATCAAATTTCACCCTGTATAAAATTTTTAAATATAGGTATTCAGGAGAAATTTGAATAGGCAGTTACAATCTACAATGCCCGCTACAATTCAAAAATAAATGAATCAGATCAATCCGTCCATTTCGACAGTGAATTTATTTAAATTCATTAATGTTATTATGCATATTTTAAGTGCTATTCAGAGTATACGTCCGCTGTTAATATGTACTATACGGGTGTTGTAAACTAATGCGCGACCAGTTGGGGAACTATTGATAAATACTTTATGTAATATTGGTGTTAAAAGTGAAAATGTTTTATTGCTTCTATCAGAAGCAGGGGCATTTATGTTACGGTCAAAGTGAATAATCCAGAAAATATACATAATCATCGGATATTATGAATAATCACCTGCAACTTTGCAGAAAGCAATAAATTTATGAATTGTAATTGTAATTTTATCGCAATCACCGGTGACTTTGCATAATTTCCCAGCACCGTTGGGAAATGTAATAAATCAATAAGTTTTCCTCACTTTTACCAACGATTATAAAAATCATAATAAGTACGTTAACCCAGAACTTGTAACGAGCAATTAAAATGTCCAATACCCGACATATCTATTTCCAACTAGTATTGCACATAATATGGACAAAACTAGTTCTGAGAATTTTGACTATAGCTTGTACAATTAGTAATTACTAGTTGTACAAGACACAAACATCCTCTACTCTAAGGGAGTCCCATTGTGCCCAAAATCAATGAGGCTGTAGGATTCACCCTACTGATTTTTTTTTGAAATGTCCTTCTAATCGGGTCGGGTTAGTTTTTCCTTCCATTTCAAAATAGGACCAGCTTTCTTATCGTTTAACTGCGTTTCCCTTAACGACTCATGTCAAATCATCCAGAACATTCACTATTTGTACATCTTGCTGTTTTTTCTCATGGTGACAAGGCTTGAAGTCTTTCTGGCATTGGTCTTTTTATTAACCAGCACAGTCCCCGAGGTACCAGCCCGCCAGTTTTCCTACAGGTCCTCCATTACTGCGATATTTAAGCTTTCGGGTTCAGTTACTCTGAATATGGTCAACTCTGTCACACTTATAACAGCGCATGCCTCCTCCATTCTGTCTACCACTACTTGACTGTTAGTCTTGTTTCGGTTGGAGATTCGAGTTTATCAGTAGTTGTGTGATCTTTTGTACTTAGGACATTACATCTTGAATGTTATGCTCACGACAGTTCCCCTTAATATGGCCCAATTTGCCACACTTATAACAGCGGATATCTCCATTCGGCCTACCGCTATTTTGTTTTTATCTTGTTTGAGGATTCGTTTTTGTCAATAGTTGTGTGATCAACTTCTGTAACTCGGTTAATACGACTTGCATGGTTTTATCTGCCAAGGTCTCTTCCACAACCACGGCTCGTACTCTCTGCTTTGTGTATTATCCTCATAGGCAGCCTCAATCTTACGTACATGTACTAGAGCCTCACTAATTCGCTTGTGCCTGGCTAACTTAAGAATCCGCCTAACTTCCTGGTATCTTACTCCATCAATAAACGCTCCAACTGCCAACTGTTGCTGAAACTAAATTGGTGTATCAGGATAGGCCAAATGGGCTAATCTCTCCGCAGCAGTCTCGAACTCTTGGCTTTCGCCACTCCGTTGTCTGCGTGATTTCAGCTAAGCCTGATATACTTGAGCGAGATGTTGGTCGCCAAATCTTTGTTCTAATACTGCCGCCAAAATGCTAAAGTATTATTGCTGTGCTGCAGGAATTGTTTGGAGCAGGTCTAATGCTTGGCCCTCAGTGCTAATACCAATGCTGTTGCTTTTCCTTATCGTTCCAGTTATTTAAACGTGCAGCTGCCTCGAACTGTCTTGTATATGTTGACCATGAACCTTGACCATCGACAGTACCAACTGGCCACCCTTCTCTCTTAATTGTTGTTTGAGTCGGGCTACTTCTCCTCTGACTTCAGTTATTTCTCCTTCAACTTGGTTAACTTTCCCTTAACTTCTCTGACGTCTCCTTTAACTTAACTGACGTATGCTTCGACTACACCAGCTTTCCATGCGACTTCACTGACGTTTTTAATAAGATCTCCTTTACATTTTTCAGTGAGTGAAAAAATGGTTACGTGCTGTTCCTCTAGGCTTCTCTTGATATCTTCGCTTTCCTCATGTCGTCTTATTCCAGACCCTCCACCATTTTTCTTAAGTATTCTTTTTCTTCCTGTCTTTTTCTTTCTAGTTCTTCCATCATTATTCTCTGTTCGTCTTTGCCTTCCTAGCGTTTTCTCTCTTGTTCTTCTATTTCTTCCTGTGGTCTCTCACTTTCTTTCATTCGTCTTTTCTCTTGTTCTTCTTTTTCTTCCTGTCGTATTCTCTCTTGTTCTTCCATCATTTTTTTTGATTGCTCCATTTGTTGCAACAGTGTTGCAAGCAAGTCCTGTGTTTGGTTCTCAGCCATACTTCTTGTTATTTGCATTAACTTCCGACACGTAAATCAGTTCAGGATAAAGTTTATTACACTATAGAGTCCATAAAATGTTGTTATCACGTCTTTTTTAATAATGGAGTGTTCCAAAAAAATGTCGAGGCAACACTAGATAGTCTTATTTAGAGTCTATATTACTTTTCCGTTGTCGAAATTTACATATTTCCACTAGTTACAAAATGGAATATTCTAGAACTTTCACGAAATGTCGCTATTAGTCTTGTTTTTAAGTTTGTAATACGTTCCCGTTGACACGTATCTTTTGCTGTTTCCAAATAGAATGTTCTAGAAATTTCTCGAAACTGCACTATTGACTTATTTTGAGTCTATAACACGTTCCCCTTGACACAATTCACGTATCATCTGTTGTTTCCAAATCGAATGTTCTAGAATTTTTACGAATAGTCACTTATAATCTCGTTCCAAATCCATAATACGTTATCGTTGGCGGCACTCGCGTATCTGTAGTTATTTCTAAATCGAATGTTCTATAAACTTCTAAAAAATCCACTTTAAAGTCATCATTTGGTAGTCCTCAAATACTTTTCAGTAGCTTAATTCTTCGTGTCACCACTAGTTCCCGAGAAGAATACTATAAAACCTTCTCGAGCTTTCCAAAAATGTCCACTTCCAATCCCACTTCTGACACCAAATTCTTACGTGTTTGCTATACACACGGTATCCAGAATATTTCTGGCCGTTTTCTACAATTCTAGTTTCATCTAACCAGTCTACATAATCCAGTGGCGTAACAATATAAAAATCTATAAGTATTAATTATTATTATCATGTTAGGTTTGAGAGAATGCTTTTATAATACCCAATAATTGTTTTTTTTAATTTTTTTTTCTGGAAATGCATAAAAACGACGCAAAAAAGTCAGTTCAAATACGAAAATAAACTTTGATTTGACACTATATTATTTTTCTTTTAATTTACCTGCTCCTCTTAGCAAAGTGTCCACTACCAAAAATTTATTGTGCCCGGTACATTGCACAGGTCTTCTTCTTCTGTGTCTATCATGGCGCCTCTGGGTGTCTGTCCAGCTATTATGTTCTGTTCCTCTAAGCTTTAATTTAATCTCTGAAAAGTAATTAAATAAAGAGATAGAAAACTCGATCAATAATACAAATTAGACGTACTTTAAAAAAATGTATGTCGGGATAAGATATATCTGAATATCGTCTGCATAAAAATGTGAATTAGAATATTGCAGATGTTGATAAAATTGAAAGGTATATAGGGTAAACATTAGATGACCTAAGATAGAGACTTGTGGGACTCCATTTTCCATAATAGCAAATTCCTTCTAAGATAACCGATTGTAAACATTGCAGTAGGTTCTTGATTAATAAGTAAGCTTTTCCAGTGAACTAATAGTGGAAGATAGCGAAGAGTAGCTCTTGCTTTATTCAATCGAAATATTTGGAATGATCTAGTAAAACAAGTATGCATAAATTATACTATATATATATATATATATATATATATATATATATATATATATATATATATATATATATATATATATATATATATATATATTGAAAGTTAAGATAGTTCTGTATATTTCAACATCTTCGGTTTGTTTGAAGAAAAATTATATTTTCCTTCTCTGCCTAACTCGTCGAACTACACGTACAACACATACCTACCAAATAAAAAAATGATGAAAAACAAAACAAAACCAGCCCATATAATGAAATTAAAATAGAAAATTTATATTAGCTTTTAACCTTTGAAAAAGTCCGAAAACTCGGACGAAACGTAGGATAAATTGTCCATATACCTGTCTCTGCCTAACTCGTCGAACTACACGTACAAGACATAGGTACCAAATAAAAAAAATGATGAAAAACAAAATAAAACCAGCCCATATTATGAAATTAAAATAGAAAATTTATATTAGCTTTTAACCTTTGAAAAAGTCCGAAAACTCGGACGAAACGTAGGATAAATTGTCCATATACCTGGCTGAAAGTCCTCTAAAAATAAAAATAGGAAATAAAGTTTTTTCTGTTTTTTATTGAAGAAATAATTTCTACTTTAACAGCCAACAACTTATAAAATATCATCTATTTTCCTTAATATTATTGGAGTAATGACTTAGCATTTCGGTGTCTAAAGCTACATCGCTGTTTGAAGATTAAATTCAATATTGCTTAAGTGATTTGGAATAGAACGATTTTTTTGTTTGATATGATGTTACATTTCAAATTCTCATAAAATTATACATTGCAAACCTCGCTCTTTATTTGTTATTTAGTGTTAGAACTATCACTAGGCAACCAATAATACTTTTTAGTTTTTGTAGTATACTCTATTACTAAAGTTATCGAACAGAGGGACATCTGGCAGCGCCGGGAAAATAGGACATAGTGACTTGATGCTGGGGTAATGCCTGCCGGTACGTACGGGGCGAGAACATGAGAATGGACTAACAGGTATTTATAAAAGAAACCATTTTACATTGGCCACAAGGATTATTAAACAGTGCCATTATTGTCGGTGGACTGTTAGGTATAAAACAATAGTGATAAAGCCGCGAGGTGAAGTGATTAGGCTGTGAAACATAAATAAACAATGGCTGAAACAAACTTAAAAAGTTTTGATGTGGAAACCGATCCATCTACATTAAGATAACAATGGACCAGGTGGTTTAGTTCCTTTGAAATTTATACAGTTGCGAAAAACATTACAAGCAATGAGCAGAAAAAAGCGCTCTTATTGCATCATGCCGATTACATATGCAAGATGGTATCCCCTGTTCCCTTCTTATTCACATAACTGACTTTATTGCACCAATTCTTACAGATTTAATTAATGCTTCATTTTGTCAAGGTATCTTCCCAGTAAATCTTAAAACCGCAATTGTAATTCCAATTCATAAGAAAAATGATAACATGGATATGGCTAATTACAGAGCAATATGCCTGTTATCAGTATTCTCTAAAGTGTTTGAAAATGCGTATTACAACAGATTAATTAAGTTTGTAAATAATCACGATATACTTTATAAATATCAGTTTGGTTTTCGTAAAGGCCTGTCTACTGAAGATGCTTCGGTTTCCTTTACTAACTATATTCTAGAGCAATTGGACAAAAGTAAAAAAAGTTGTAGGCATCTTTTTTGACTTTACATGTACAATGACGGAATAAGAGGGTTAGCCTATGACTGGTTATGTTCCTATTTATCAAACAGAACACAAAAAGTCCTTCTAAGATCTGAAACAGAGGACTATTATTCTGATCTGCGACCGTTAGGTGTCGGGGTACCTCAAGGCAGCACGCTGGGCCCCCTGCTATTTATTTTATTTATAAATAACATTCATGAAAATGTAATGTTTGAACATGTATCACTATTTGCTGATGATGCGGCAGCAGTTGCATCAGCTAACGACTTTACGTGCATCAGTCAATTAGCTAGTAAGGGTACCGAAAATATGGAATCCTACTGCAACAATGGTCTGTTACTAAACATAACTAAAACACATTTAGTTTCATTTTCAGTAAGAGAAAATAATTGTAGTATCTTAGTCAAATCATCTGAAAAATCGTTAATACAGAGTCCTAGTATAAAATTCCTAGGCTTGCAAATTGACTACAACCTATCATGGCATTCTCAAATAGAGTATATCATAAAGAGGTTATCATGTTATTGTTTTTCAATTTGGCAAATGAAGAAATTTGTTAACAAACACACATTGCTAACGTACTACTATGCCTACGTAAATTCTATTCTCAACTATGGTATTATAAACTGGGGTAACTCAAATAGAATAAATGATGTACTTATTATGCAGAAAAAAATCATAAGAACGATGTGTTTCAAACCCAGATCATATTCTTGCAAAAATCTCTTCAAAGGTATGAATATACTAACAGTGATTTCATTATATATTTTTAAATGTGTTGTGTTTGTCAAAAAAAATCCTGAGAAATTTACTCAAAGTTCTGAAGTTGCCCAGTATGATTTAAGGCACGGAAACCACATTAGACTACCTCATCACAAACTAGCACTTTTATCAAATAGTTCCTATGTGATGCCTGTCAAATTGTTTAACCATCTACCTCCTCAAATAAAAAATATTGAAAATCTAAATCTTTTCCAGAACACAATTAAGTCATTGCTATTAAAGCATAGTTTCTATTCAGTCTATGAATACTTTAATACTCCTCTTATCTAGATAAACTGTTGTATGCTGTCTGACTGTTCATATCTGCATGTATAAGTTGTGTTTACAATTATAGTTATTTTTTATATATATACGTGTATATATGTGTGTGTGTGTGTGTGTGTATATGTGTGTGTATGTATATATGCATATATGTATATATGTGTATGTGTGTATACATATTTATACTTGTACAATTTTAATTCTATTTATATGTATACTGACGCATTCAATGTATTTTATTATACCTTAAATGAATAAAGAAGTTTATTATTATTATTATTATTATTATTAAGATATTAGTTTACACTCAACGAATCTTCGCAGGTACCAGGCGAGGGGGACAATGTTTACAATTTATGTAAAAATGCTCTAATAAATTACTTTTCGCCTAAAGGAAACCACATATTTCAAAGGCATATTTTAAGTCCAATGGGACAAAACGAAGGTGAGTCCATCTCACATTATATTGCTAGGCTTAGAACACAAAGTGTAAATTGTGGATTAAGGCAACATAATGATACTTTAGTAATAGATCAACTAATCGAAAAGTGTTTATCGAATGAAGGGAACTTTTAAAAGTAGGAGACAATTTATCGCTAGAAAAAACAATAACTTTAGCTTTATCGTGGGAAGCTGCCGAAGGGAAGGCTAAGAAAATGAAGGTGGAGTCGGTTTTAGGGCAAAATTATGCAGGAGATGTTAGGGATGTTGCTGCCATACACACAAAAATTCAGGATTGGGAAAAACTGCAGTGCTTTCGTTGTAGTTCTTATAAACACTTTGCTAAAGACAAGGAATGTCTAGCCAGAGGCGTAGAATGTAGGAAATATCATAAAAAGGGACATTATGCTGAAATTTTTAATTAGGTAGCCAGAGTGGGAATAAGTCGAAATATAAGGAACACAGGGATGATAAAGTAGAAATAAAAAATATAGAGGACAATGGTAAGGAGGATCAAGCTTAGGTAGTGACACCGTCTTTTGCGTTAGAGGTGGGCAATAAAAATGTAAGGGATTTAATGGTTTCCACTAAAATTGGAGAGGTAGGGGTGGAAATGATGGTAGAGACAGGAGCGTCGTATAATATTTTAAGTAGGGAGGCGTGGCAAAAGTGCCACCAGCAAAATATTCGGGCCAATCTTGTTATTTCTAGGAAAAAACTATATGCTTATGGAAGCAAGGTACCCTTACCAACACTAGGCGAATTTGAAAGTGGGATTAATATAGGGGCAAAGTCAGAGAAAGCCACCTTTATTCTAGTAGACATAGTAGAATATTGTTTATTAGGGAGGCAAATAGCCACGATTAGGGATCCTGGCAATAAAAGTTCCGAATAATACAGTTTATGTCGACGCATAAAAGTTTAATGATGAATATCCAGCCTTACTTGAGGGTTTAGGAAAATTAAACAATTTTCGAGTTAAATTGAAAATAGACTAGAAAATACATCCTGTTGCTCAATCTTTACGGAATATTTCATTTAAATTAAAAAAGGTGGTGGAAGCTAAAATTAAGGACATGTTGAAAAATGATATAATCGAAAGAGTAAATGAGCTATCTCCATGGGTTTCACCTATTGTGATAACGACAAATGATTCAGGGGATTTACGTCTGTGTATTGACATACGAGAACCTAATCGTGCCATAATGAGAGAGCGGTACATAATCCCGCGTATTAAGGACATAATATTAGAGCTCCTAGGGTGTAAGGTATTTAGTAAGCTCGACCTAAAATGTGCATTTAATCAACTTGAACTGGATGAGACTTCAAGGGAAATAACAACATTTATGACGCATTTAGGACTATTTCTATTTAAACGAATACTATTTGGTATAAATCGTGCACCTGAAATTTTTCAAAAAATAATAGACCAACTGTAAAAGAACATGGACTCCCGGTTGAGGAAATTTATTAAACTGCTTGCGACTGTTGGACTTAACATTAAATGTAGAAAAGTGTGTTTTTAATGCCTCAAAGGTTATCTTTATTGGATGTGAACTTTCAAGTGAAGGTATACGGCCTACTATTGACAAGACGGAATCAGTTAAATCATTTACGACTCCAAAATCTAAAGACGAAGTTAAAAGTTTTTTGGGGCTTGTAGGATTTTCTTCCAGATTCAAATTATTCTATAATGACTGAACCTCTGAGGGAATTGTTGAAGCAGAATATCCACTTTTATTGGGGAACCGAACAAGAAGCTGCATGTTCACAGCTGAAAGAGAAACTTTCATCAGGGGACACATTAGCACATTATAGTGTGTGAGTCGGGACCCAAGTAGTTGCAGATGCGAGCCCGATAGGACTAGGAGCTATTTTACTTCAGGAAACTAACGAGGGACCAAAAGTCATAGAATATGCAAGTCGTGCTCTAATCGATATCGAAAAACGCTTCAGCCAGACTGAGGAAGAGGCATTATCATTAGTTTGGGCATGCGAACCATATGATGGTGAATTTAAACTGCTCACAGATCATAAACCACTGCAATTCTTATTTGTTCCTAGGACTAGACCATGTGCCAGGGTTGAACGGTGGATCTTGAGACTGCATGGATTCAACTACAAAATAAGGTATATTCCTGGGAAAGGTAACATAGCTGATAGTTTATCTAGACTTATTCCTCAAAGTAAAGACAAAATGGAGGGGGATGAACATATTTCCTGGGTAGTTGAACAGGCCACCCCCAGAGCAATGAACTTGGAGGAAATAAAGAAACATTCAGCTGAGGACGCTAAACTGACACGAATAACACACTGTATTAATTTTGAAGAAAGGGAAGTGGCCTGAAGATTTAAGGAAATTCGAACTTGTAAAAAATGAACTTTGTATGTGGGGGAATGTGTTGCTGAGAGGAAACCGAATAGTAATGTCTGATGTGTTACAAAATAGATGTTTAAACATAGCACATCAAGGTCATGTTGGAATTGTAGGAATGAAGCAGACGATGAGGGCAAAAGTTTGGTGATCGTCAATGGACAAAGATGTGAAATCCTACTGTAGAACGTGCCATGGATGTCAGATGGTGAGTGCAGAACTAAGCTCCCCGACAGCGCATGGAATGCGATAGCGATCGACTTTATGGGCCCGTTCCCATCAAGAGAATATATTTTGGTTGTTGTTGATTAGTATAGTCGCTTTTATCAAGCTGTAATAATGAACATTAACTCGGCATCCACCATTGATGCTCTGGATGAAATATTTTATAGATATGTAATGTACTTACATTACTGAGTTTCCAGTAGGTGAAAGTTCGATAAGTGTGTAACTCAAACGTATTTCTTTAGGGTGCACGCCTGGGGTGAAGTCTGCATCGTTCTGCACGTCTGGGGCGAAGTTTGTATCGTTCGGCAAGCCTGGGTGCGAGGTCTGTATTGTTCTGCATATCGGAGGTGCGGTCTGGCATTATTTCGCATGCGTAAGACTGAAGAGTCTACGTACTTACATGAGCACTGTGTGGAGTCTAGGTAAAAGGGGACGAGCAAGTGTTGTGAGGAGTACTACCTTTATGTGCCACTGGTAACTGGTAACTGTACATTAAAATTTTGTGTTAATTTTATGATAAGGAAATATCAACCCCATCTTATTTAGTTTATTTATGATAACGATAACTTTAACCTCGTGTGTCACAAAGTAAAGATACTGTGAACCTTCAGTGTGGCCAGATTCAGGGTAATTGAAACCTTGTCTTTACCTCAGTTATACACTCTGTGAATAAGGGTTGTGCCCATAGTAAGTATTATAATTAGCATTTGAGGCAGTTATCATAAGGTAATGTAAATAGTTTTTTTTATTATGTGTTATTATCTTTGATGAAATTTCTACGAAGATAGCCTGTTTCATAATTATTTAATTTGATATTTTATTTTAAAGCACCACGTTATAACGAAAACGATTAATTCATGGTAAGTTAAAGTTTAGGTAGAGTTATTAATTAATTGTATTGAAATGCCAGAAACTGGGCGTAGATGCTCTGAGTTCTGAGCTAGTTTTATTTTGTCGTGACAGTCATTAACTTATCGGGGGCTAAATAGTGCTTGACTTGCTACATCCTCACACCCAGTAGTTTTGTGATCACATACCCTACCCTCCAAAGTAGGGGATTGAGGATAAAAAGCGTAGTAATGAATATCCAAATTTTTCAGATGTTTCAATCAAGTACCTAGATTATTGTCAAGCATAAAATTTAACTTTTACGAAAACATAGAAATCCACTTAAATAAAACACAAAAATACTCACCTTGAATGGATTTTAACTGGGCAAATGAACATACAACTTTTCCGACTACATTACTGCCTGGATAATATGATCCCTGGAAATTATCCAACTGTACAATACAAGAAGACATTTTTTGCCTACCTAAAAAGTTAAAAACTATTAATACTCTGCAAACCTGCAGTAAACTACGCACAGCGGAAGGGTGGTTTTGTCCAAAGCATATATAGTAAACTACTTAAAAATAGCGTGTTCACCTTTTTTCGTTTGCGACCGTGAAAAACATGAATTTGTAGATGGATAATTGTGACGTTATTAGAGAAGATATGAATATGAAATTTGGAGGACATGTGAGATTTATTGAAAAAAATTAGATGTTTTTCTACCATTTATTAAAATTTCAAAATATGAAAATTGAAAAACTAAAAACACAGCGAAATTACATTCACCACCAAAAAAAATGTTTTTAAATCATTTTAAATGCGTGGCTCTTTTTCCGATTTTGGTATACAAGGAGCAGACGCCCTCTACAACTAGTGTAGTCGCGCGGTCGACTCTACGTGTACTCAATGTGATTTGTGGCTCCGTTTACTACCGAGTATTCTAGTAAGCACATTACCAAAAATGCCCAGTGAATTAATTGATGTCATTCGTACTAGAAGTATGTCCGTCCAAACTGCATGTGGTTGCGCGACGCGCTTCATCTGGAAGCGCCTTTAAATGTGCGGCTGCCATACCAATTCCATGCACAGAAAAATATCATTTTGTTAAATTTTGCACAACATTGTGGAACAGATTTTATTGCATTTTTTAAACAATTGTATAATTTCAAAGCACAACGTACAAGATAATTAATCCAAAAATATATTAATTTGCACCAATTGTCACTTTTTAAGATCAATTTGTGGTGTGATTTTTTTTACAGTTGGGATAAAATGTCGCACAGATTTTACTTTGTGCGCATTTGTTTCGGGCGAACCTAACTAATAGGAACTGCTCACGTCACTCTGGCGTTCTCCGCTGGACAAAGTCTTTTATTATTCAAATGCAAATGTCTTCCTCAATTTTCGTTCAATCGACTTGAAATTTTGTTGAGGTAGTTTATACACGAAGCAGTTTTACAGTAATATAGATGGTGGCAAATATATGGTAAATATATTATTCGACTTGTCTAAAGCTTTTGAATTTGACAGTTATGTACGCTGATGATAATTGCACAATAGTCGCCCATTCTGCTGATTAAATGGATTGGAAAGTAAAAACTGTACTTGATAATGTTAGTGCCTGGTGTCAAGGTAATATCCTTATACTCAACGAAAACAAGACCACATTTTTAAATTTTCATCTTAGAAGACCTATAGCAGATTTCTTTGTTTCTTTTGATAAGCAAACAAAGTTTCTAGGTACATATATTGATGACACATTGACATGGGAATATCAACACGTGCGCAAAATGTTAAATAAGGCATATTTTGCCATATTTCAATTAAAATCTGCCTTAAATGAATCAGGACTCATGGAGTTATACATGCGTTAGTGTATAGTGTATTTAATATTCTAGTCTGGGGTAGGTCCACTGACTTTGGCAGAATTTTTGTTATTCAAAAACGAATCATAAGATTGATCTTTAACATGAATCTAAGGAATACTTGTAGACAAAAATTTATCGAAAAGAAAATACTTTCCCTTCTATGCCAAAAATAATATTAATAACTTTCATGTAATTACGGATCGTCATTCATATGAAACCAGACATAAAAATAATTTAATTTACCAGCACACAACACTACTGCTTTTAAAAGCTCTCCTTACTACAACTGTATTACATTGTACAATAGCTTGCGCACAATATTAAGGATCTTCCATTAATAAAATTGAACTCTGAAATAAAAGCCATACTTACAAATAACTGTTATTATAGCATAAATGAGTTTATAGAAAGGCCCAATTAGTTCATGCGTTCTAAAACGATTATAATGATCTCTGTATTGGTACTATATTTATTTTTAATTATTTTGTTGTTTCATGTTTTTTGTTGTTTTTATTACTTAAGTGTTTTTCTTTATCGACAATTTCAATGGAATGAGTATGTACTATATGTATATATATATATATATATATATATATATATATATATATATATATATATATATATATATATATATATATATATATATATATATATATATATATATATATATATATATATATATATATATATATATGTTGTTAAATATGATTTGAAGGGAACAACTACTCAGCGGGCAAATACCCCGACCTGCATTGAATTACACCTTCAAATCATGATAGATCGATAGCCAATATCATTTGTCAATTCCTAACCAGACATAGATCGATTTCGAACTTATTTGTTCTCTTCAGTATGCCATAGGTTATGGAACAGACAAATGATAGTGGCCAACCTGCTAGTTATATACTAAGGTGAAGTGAATAGTGGTGAGAGGTATGAAACACATGATATTGGCTATCGATCTATCATGATTTGAAGGTGTAATTCAATGCAGGTCGGGGTATTTGCCCGCTGAGTAGTTGTTTCCTTCAAATCATATTTAATAACACATTAGTTTAGTCCACCTGGGCTAGGGGTCGCCGCTCTCGGTACTTGCTGTGATGCGAAGTCGCTATCCGCCACAGAGACATCTAGGATGTCGGTCGGATAGTAGCATTCAGACCATATGAGAAGTTTCATACCTCTCACCACTATTCATATATATATATATATATATATATATATATATATATATATATATATATATATATATATATATATATATATATATATATATATATATATATAATATAAATATATATATATATATATATATATATATATATATATATATATATATATATATATATATATATATATATATATATATATATATATATATATATATATATATATATATATATATATATATATATATATATATATATATATATATATATATATATATATATATATATATATATATATATATATATATATATATATATATATATATACATGTATATATATAATGTTGTTTTTTTTTATATCCTTTACTACACATATATGACATACAATGACTTGCCAAATGTACAAAATTTGTATATTTAATAATTGGTGATTAAAATTATTTATCTGTATATCTATAATAATTGAGAAAAATATAAGAATTAATTTTTCACTAAATGAGCCTATTCTTGTACAAGCAAGAAGTCGCAAAAACTCCCAAAACTAATTAACAATCATATTCACTATAACTTGAACTTTTCTGGGCAATATCTTTAATACGTTTCATTTGATAATATTCACTGTAATATTTACAACACAATTTCGATTTCAATCACAGTTACACATAGAAAACGTATAGAAAACAGACCTAAATTATTTATGATTTTCGCACAATATGGCTGCAAATACCATCACATGAGAAGACTCTTGCTTTTTGACGTTCTTAGAGAATATTAATTTTATCTGATAGATAAGATAAGATAATTTATTGGTGATACATGTAAAAAGTATCTACACAGGTCAAAAATAGAACAATAGAAGATATAAATTCAAATACAATTAATGAGATACCGATTTGATAAAAAAAATTAATAAAATATAATCAGAGTATCCCAACGATGCGTCAAAACAGAACTGAAGATAATATTGCTAAGTAAAGATAGCATATATAGAAATATTTACAATAATACAGAGCGTTCTCTAAAAGACTGACAATACAAAACTGTTTTTTTAAATGTAACACTGCAGGATGTGGGAAAAAGTACTGTTAGGCGATTAATTTTGTGTTTAGACCTGACTGCAAACATTCTTGGGCATTTATTTAGCTTAGTAATTTGTTAGTTGTGTTATTCTCGGTCTTTCAGGCAGAGGATTTTGCCATTCAAGCAAGGAAGAAGTAAAGTGTATGTATTTGCTATGAAAGCCGAGCTGTTCTGAAGACGATCTGTTCTCCTAGAAATATATCGACTCTTGTTCAGGAATGTGGGGATGGTTTTGGAAAAGCACTTGCCAATTGCTGATACTACCTCAGCCTACCAAAATTTGTGACAGTTGCATCATTATTAATAAAACTAGGAACTCTCCAAAACAACTATTATGCCACCAGGATAGTCCTTGTTTAGTTCTGGCGCTCAGTAATGTCAGCCTTAAGATCTTTTCAAGTTGCATCATATCATATTTATGGAACGTTGTTGTATTTTAATTGCAAAACAGTTATCTAACAAATGCATAGAAGCATCACAGAAGCGCAGCCTTCTTTACGTACGTAAAGATATTAAACAAATGCATAGAAGCACCACAGAAGCACAGCTTTCTTTACGTACGTAAAGAAGGCTGTGCTTCTCTGCGGTGCTTCTATGCATTTGTTAAATATCTGTTTTGCAATAAATATACAACAACGTTCCATAAATATGATGATATGATGCAACTTGAAAAGATCTTAAGGCTGACATTACTTTACGTACGTAAAGAAGGCTGTGATAGAAATGACACACAAATTATTTAAATGTTTTACGCTATCTGCAAACTACGTTTCATAAAACTAACATAATAAAAATTGTCTTTTATGTATGAAACCATTTCATATTTTACATACGGATCATATGATAGTGATTTGTTTTAATCCTTTTTACATAAAGTTGATTATCAATACGAAATAAAATGGAGTTCACACATATTCTATAGTGTTAAAAATATGCACATTCGCCAGAGGGAGGGGTGAAATTATATTGACGGGGGCATTTTTGCTGTAAACTTACATAAAATACCTATACAAAATAAACGGGCGCTCCGAAATCATTCAATTTTAATAATAATTTAATTAATGGAAATAAAAGTTGTTCTTTCTCTACAATTTCAAGGTGTGCAATCAGCAACACTGCTTAAAATATCAATTCTACTATATTATAAACCGTGATAGCTCCCTTTCATCAGACCTCTCTGTCTAATTTGCAAAAAGTTTTGCACGTAAGGGCGTTTTTTCCGCTATAGGTGGATGATCGGAGTATGTGGAAATCGAAAGATTCATCTTTTTCTTCAGCCTATAGCGATATTTTCATTTCTTAATTTCCGTAAAGGAAAAGATACGAATATTTTAAGATGCGTAAGAAAATTCCTTCACGTCGTCGGCTAACGTGTATCAAAAGTTTACACAAATTTTTGTGTGAAAACGGCAATCATATTGCCTACAATTTTAGTGTAAACGTCAAAATTGTCACTTTTCGTTCGCTTCTGCCGCCCTTAATCTTCGAGATCCGGGTCAGTGCAAGCGCGCGAAGCTCCTTCTCAACCTTTATACCTCGATCTGTACACAGAAACCGATCCCGAAAGTTCCGTTTAGCGAGATTCCTGCATTCAAAATTTTTCCGTCAAAATTTTTTTGAAATTAATTTTTATTAAATTAGAGAGTGGTATAAGGTGGCCCGAAAAAAATTTAGTGTACCCGGTGTCCCAAATACGAAATATATTTTTTTCGGTTTACGGCTATATGTGGGGCGGGGAATCGATCGGCGATCTCGAAAAAAAATAATCAGTGTTTTTAATGCCGGAACCGAAAAAAATGACGTAAGGTCCATTCTGTAAAGGTCATATGGCCGAAATATGTCGACGCGGTTCGGGTGACCCAGAAATGGAGAATCGGTCCGCAGGGCCGAATCGACATTTCCAGAGGGCCGAGAGCCCTCTCATCGAACGCCGCCAGTGTTTGCAAAGTGCCGCAGGCTTTCATCGACACCCGAAACATTTCGACGCGTCTCGGGAGACCCGAAAATGGAGAATTGGCCCGCAGGACCGATTCGACATTTCCAGAGGGCCGTAGTCCTCTCATTGAACGCCAGTGGCGTTTGGCCCAGCGCAGGAGTTAGTCATCAAATTAAAACATGTTTTTAGGGAAGCATTTAACGAACACTTTAAAGATCTACTTTTTAATGCAAAGTCTACATATTAAAAAAGCTCAGCTCAAGAACATGACAACTGTAGATACCGGAAAATAGTTGTAGGCTATTTTTCTCTGTTGCCAAATGGCTGGTAATTACCAGAAGCCGCGATGGTCTGTATTTTATCTGGTGGTTGGTAATGAGCCTCTGAAATAGCATAATCTACAATAATTTTTTCGAAACGTCAATTTTTCTATTGAATTATTTATTCCTTAAAAAATAACTAATTCGTTTTATATAAATGCATAATATATAATAAATACTGTTCTATTTTACAAACTGTGATGAATATTTGATACTTGGCGACATCTCGTTAGTAGTAGGCGGTAATATGAAATTTTGTTGATGCAGCTATATATGCTCATTTATTGTATCGTATACTCTATAAAATAAATGCTACGCTGCACGAAAAATGAGAGCTCTGCCTCAGTTCCGCCATTGACAGAAGTATCTGGTAATATCGTAGTTATTTTATGATAATCACACTTTCACAATCTAATACTACGTATACCTAACAGAATTGGTTCTCTCCTATCCTAAATACTTTAGCGAGGTAAGGTTGATGAAGCTGACTTTCTCCGTCAAAAGTTCAAATTACATTTGCTCCCTTTTATCACCGGTCTTAACTAACCTGTTGTTTTACGGTTACGGAAACTGTATCAAAAGAAATTATTATTTTATTTACATATTGTAACCGTAAAACAACTTAGGTTAGCTAAGACTGGTAAAAGGAAACAACATATTTAATTGCTTAAATTAATATTAAAACGGCCGAGTAAACACACCTCGTTTAATAAGAATTATTTATTTAGCAAAAACTTTTATCACGCACGCGCACATACATACTTCCTCACCCTTCTCCATTTACATATGACATATCGCAACGCTGCCAATTTCCTTTTTACTCCCCACTGACAGGTGACAGGAATGCCACCCAAGTATTTCTGCATACCTATATTTATATGAAGATCATATTTATAATAATATTATTAACTTATACCGATTTTGAATATAGTAGTAATTAGTAATTATTAATTCTGAATTTAGTCGATTTATTTTTAAAAGGCCCACAGATCATGATTATAATGTTATTAGGTAACTGTAAAAATGATAAATTGTCATATTTATGGAAGAGAAAATTTATTTGGGGTTAAAATTATGACGAAATCGTACTTAACTTAATGTTATGTGTAATATAATGTTATGTGTAATATAAGAAAATACAGAAAATGTCTTTAAGTAAGTAGGTATGTCACACGTGACTAATCGTAATATGTCTAAAACTGATATTGAATCATTTCATAATAATTATAACGGCCCACCCCCTCTCTCTGTGTGTCGTGTTGTAGATTTAGTTTATACTTTGGTCACTACGGCACCAGTGTGACATCGAATCCCACCCTCGTGTATACTCTTATTTTATTAATTTTATTATTTGATTCCCTTTTTGATAAGTCTTACCTTGTCGTGAAGCGACAGGTAATAAATAATTAATTTTCCTTCATGCGGCGGAAACTTCCGCTCTATACTGGAAGTAGCATATGTAAAACGTTACACATGGGTGCAAGAGAAACTTCTCTTGTATGGAAGACCCAAACTCCCTCTGCCAAATAAGACAGACAGACGCAGATAACCATGCTTTACTGACTCACGGGCACAATGCCACAGTACAACAGTACTCTAAACACAAATAACGTTGCCAATTAATATTCGTTGGTACAACTGTCCAGTTAATTGTTTGGCATGCCGAATACACCCCGCCGCCATAGTTTAAACCAAGGTAAAACGAACTATCACGTAGTGTAAAGTATTGACAGACGTCATTGGCATTCAGGGCACACGTACGGAGACTGCGGTCATAAAACATTAAACGACGTCCACGGGGTGCCCACCACTGGACCTGGTCGAGAGACAAAGTACCAGAGTCAACACCTCGGAGGGTTGAATGAACTCAGCATGTTGTGTTATTGTTATCTGGCTGCACTAACCTCACAACTAACAGCTCGAGTCCCGCATATAAGGAGTGAAGTTTGATAAAGTTACATTGCAGATTCATCTGACCCCTATTTATTATTTACTTTATCTTATTCTTAAACCTGACCTAATGTTGATGCGGACAAATGCACGAAAGTTCCAACTACTGATGCCTGGTCTTATCTAAATTAATATTGAATGGTTCTAATTATTAATGACAAAGGTATTGAGAAATTTATTATAAAAGGTATATCTGTAAATCATTTGGTACCACCGGTCAAATCCTATTAAAACCGTGAAACCCCAAGCATATAGAGTCGTACTTTCAATAACGTTGCCATTTCACTCGTAACAAAAGAAATTGGTTTAATTGAATGAAATTTAGTGAGCTCTCGTACGAAGAGTATGGCAACGCAATATAAAAATTATTAAATGCCCTCCTTACCTATTCTTGTACGCACGGAGAGTTTCGCCGGATTTACTCCCCCGGGTTCTTGAGTAACACCTGAGTTACTCGTCTCCATGGTGACGGCGGCCTCGGTAGTTATTGCACACTAATGAAGCGCGGCTCTCTGAGGCGGTGGATAGCTATAGCGCGGAGGCAGGATCACATTCGCAGTTCCCGATTCCGAAGAATCTGAGATACCTGTCTAAGATGTGACATGAAGTACAACTATGCCACAGAGAGCTGGACAATCTCTTCGTTCCCGATTCCTAAGAATCAAGGCGTATTGTCTAGGGCTGTCAGAGATGTGACAACGACTCTATGCCATCTCGCATATTTATATGATTTCCCGTGTGGGAGTTCATTGTTCAAGTCTATAAGCTTGACGGAGATAGCCAAACGCTAGTCCCCTAACTGTGATCTTCCAACAAAACTATAACATACGGTACTTAAAGTGAAAGGTGACATAATGACGCTATTTTTATTAGCCCTCGACCCTATTCTTGATCAAATCTCTTACAAATCTACGTGTTTACGTCAGTTTGTTTATGTTATATGTTCTCGGCTGGAGAACTCATTGAAATTTTATGCAGTTTGGTCAACGTTTTAAATAAAATATTTAAATGAATACTGTGTGTTCTTTTGCTGATGAATAATTTAGACTATAGTTTGAATACATACGTTTTTCTGCCAAAGTTATAAGAAAATGGGTAACCTTTTTATGTAATAATTACTTTGGAATTTAAGGAGATAAATGCTTGGAAATAATGTAGGTTTATGTAAAAATTATAGGAAAAATATCCGCGATGAAGCATACCAGGGGTGGGGTGCTTTATATATGGTGATAACAAAGAAATATTGCATATATAAAAAAAAATTTATTCCCAGTAAGATATATCATAGTTGCTTTATAATTAATACATCCCTACACAGCTTGTGAAAAACAGGTTTTGTAACAAACTTAAAACCAGTACATGAATAATTAATGTGATAATGAAATATTTACAAAACATTTTGATATTATAAATATGTAATGGTGATAGATCATATATTACTGTTACATAATGTTGACATCTTATAATTTTGTGGTAAATTTATAAATACTAATTATGCAACTATATAAAGAGGATAGAACAGTGTGATACAACAAGGATCTCTAAAATATCCAAGACTGTGATGTAGATCCAATCTGGTTGGCTGGAAGTAGTTTCGCCATTGGCAGCCCACTATCCTGTGAAAGTCTCAGTCCCTTTGGAAAAAAACAAAACAGTTTTGAAAAAATCCTTTACAATATCGAACAGAATTTTGTTGGCTGGCTACAGGCCCTTTAATTGCTAGTAACGCTTCTGCTGTAAGGACATGTGATTGGTTCCTTGTTAAGGGCTATTCAGAGGTAGAAGTTTCAACCCCGTACCTAATGCCCTTCTGGTTTCTAAATGATTGTTTATAAATAGAATAACTCCAGTCCTCACTGAGTGAGTGTTCATAATAAATTAATTTTATTAGTTTTGGATATTAGGGAAATCGCTAAAAAAATTACAAGGTAACATACTGTATGTAAAACGGCTAATGTGGCCAACTGTTAACAAAGACTGATTGAACAAGCGAGATGGATGTAACAGTGTGTGTTGTAGCTGGCTAGAGGGGGCAGAGGCCAAGCCTGTTTCTATGTTTGGTGGGTGTGTCTTGTTCCATCTCATTTCATCCTAGTTCGCAGCCATCACTCGTATTCTTTTTCTAACTGGCGACACTTGGCGCTAGACATATGGTATTGTATCATACATGCATGAACATAGTTACGCCATCGCGTAATGACTTACAGGCAATCGTTTTGTCATTATCAATAACTAAATTTCGAACTCTAGTCATCATATAACTAATTATTAATTAGTTAATAAAGTAGTAAGTATTACCAGGAGTTTCAATCAAGAAGGGTTGAGTTGTTTGTGGGGGCAGCAAACACGTAACAGTAATAAAAAAATTGTTTCATATATGAAGCTTTTTTTCTCTCCTAAATTGTGGATTTTTTTAAGTTGAAAATTGAATAGCAACTTGCTCACCTAAGATACCAAACATATCCTTTGAAAGCTTAGGAAATGAGCTGTCTGACTGTGTAATAATATACAGGATTTCTATATAAAAAAATTGCGTAAATTATAAATTTGTGTATGATACTCGTCCTGTATTATTTGGATTTTTTTTTTAATTTTAGAGAATTATGAAAATTAACAAAGGTATTCTTGTTACGATTCAGGCGTACTTACTACAATTTATGTCTGTTTTTTTCATAAAATGTTGAATAACTTGATAACGGTAAGAGGTATGTGTTAGACCCACATATTTTTTTATCCATATATTTGCCTTAAAGAGTGCTATTTAAATATGTAATAATAATGGTGTTACATTTAAAAAATGTATGTTTGTATCATCACTCTTTTAGGGAACACTCTGTATTATTGAGTATAATTTTAAAGGCAATATTATTTTCAATAATATAGACGTAATTTTACTTTGACGGATCGCTGGAACACCCTATTTATACAGGGTGTTTTCTAAGTAACCTAAAATATTAGATGTTTCTTCAAGTAATTTATGAAGAAAAACTACAGAGGTTTGCACTTCCCGAAGGGATTGATTTAGCTTCAAATCTCAATAAATAGCAAATTTCGCTGTTAATATCTATCGAAATTGAATCATTTTTAAAATAATTATCCTTTAAAACACTGATTTCAGGTGCATAACTTATTTCTTTACTTCGCGCTTAACACGAATACACTTTACTGTTTATTTAATATGAAGTATTATTTTTCAAAGTAATCAGTTACTAAAATTATTAATAGTGACAAGTTACTGGTAATTTTTTGATAAAGGAACATGAGAGAACACCGCTGATTATAATACTATATTTTCTCAGAAAGATCAGATCAGAATTTCTAAATCTGGATCGATGGACAGGAAAAAACAAATTGAAAAATTCATTTCGGAGACAGACTCGATTCATTATTAATTATAATGAAATAAAATGGGATAATTTTCAATGAGATGCTTACGACGGATTTTTAATTTTATTCTAGTCTGTAATTTTAGTACCTACACAGAGGGAAATCGACCAAATAAAATGTAAGATGATCTGCGTTATCATAATTTTTTTTCTTAAGACAAGAAAAACTGTTTTGCTAATGAGCTTTTGCAACCTTAAATCTTTGAATAATTATTCCAATAACAGCACTTACTTAAACTAACTCAAATATTCTTTTTTTTATGTTTTTTTCTCTTAAGCATAACTAAGTGTTTTCTTATGATAAATAAATGCCTTTAATTGAGATTGACTTTTTAGTGGTTAAAATGCGCATACATATGGTTAGTAAGCTATCTGTTAACCATAAATCTACTCTTGCTAATTCGACATTTTGTTTGTAGACGACGCACGCATAGACGGTTTGATTGCATTAAGAATATTTGAGTTGATTTTTGTTGTTATGAGAACACATCCTGTTCTCTATAAAACGTTTACTGGAACTGTAACTACTTCGTGCATTTATAAAATAAAGTGTTATTCGGATACTTGCAATCCTATTTTTTTTCCATAGTGAAAGGTTTTTGTGAAAATATCCTACAAGTCGAGATTAGAAGATTGGGGTCTTAAAGACTACATACGTCCAAGTATTCGAAGGTATAATGACTATTTTACAAGTAGCCATAGGCATGTACGTACAAAAAATTTTCGTTTTTCTATTCTACATCATATCATCCAAAAATATACAGGGTGTTCCATTTGAAAAAATTAAGAAAATCAGGTCAAATACTTGTAAATTAAAAAATTATTTTAGGCCACCCTGTATACTTTTAGGATGTGAAAATGGCCAATCACCCTCATATGTGTGCCCCAGGATACTCTACAACTTGCAAAAATTCTTTCTATTGTAAAAATCTTCTTTTCTAATGTCAGGAATAAAATTCAGCTAGATCCAGTATATGTTTATACAATGTTTACAAAGTGAGATTACCAGGACAAAAAGGAGTATTTGCTGTTATTACTAGGTATTTATTACTTATACAGTGTAAGCTGTATACTGTACAGTGGTTACAGTCATCTATTAGCGACAGGAAAAGCGTTTTTCTGGTTCCAAGGTAGTAATGGTGTAAAAAATACCAGCTTATTAACTGTAACAAAAAACATATTAAGGTTAAAATGGAACTCTGACTCCTGAGAGCAAAGTTATCAACCTACAGCAATAAATAAAGTATTTAGAAAAAAAATTTTTAATAGCAAAATCGTTTTTGTTGTAATTATAAAGCAGTCTATTTGGAGCATATTTAATGCAGATATTTTTTTGGGGTTAGACAATTTTTATTTATGGTTAGTAGAAATTTCTTTCAATGTACGTATTTTGGTCACCACTACTCTCCCTCCGAAATATCCGCGTATAAATTTTGCGAAATGCAGTTACGGGCAAAAAAAAAACTAAGTTGTTAAGTTACAAATATTTGTAGCAAATCATTTTCAATTAATATTTTGAAGTATTCAAAACATTGATGGTTGCAAGTAAATGGTAAGTTATATGTTGTAATGTTACTCTATAATAGTATATTATTCAATGATGGCTATTATTCAGGAGGGTAATTCACTCTAGTGGATAATAGCCATTACATGCGAGTAGAATACTATACTTTATCCATGGCTATTAAATAATAATAATTTTTAGTAAAATATCGCGATAAATGTATGACGTTTATAAAAAGATAGGAATTCCCGCAATTTGAGTGACATATCATAGCATATTCGATGAAATTCTAATAAAAAATTTCAGAACCAGTGAATAATGAATAGCATTATCCTTGAAGAAACTCGTACATAATGGATACATTATTTAATAACTGTGGATAAAGTTATATTTTTAAAATATTAATAAAAATATTTAGTATTCACTTTTCTAACAATCTTTTGAAAATATTTTAAAACGTTCATAAAATCTATTAAAACAGAAAGATATATTTGATTTAAAATGTTTATTTGTTTATTATTAATAATTTGTTATGAAAACGGTGCATTACAAATATAACAGCGTGGCTAATACTTGTTAAAAAATTCAGAACCACATTCTAAAATCCCTCCAAATAAACAGCTCGATATATGTACTAACAAACTCAGGTACATTTTGTCCAAAACAGAACTTCTACGTCCTGTATCTGTATTCTAAATAATTCTAATAATAGTTCTAACGTTAGTTCATTCCATAATAATTTTAATTCTGATTACGAAATTTTTAATGTTTTTCATTTTGATATTAGTAACTCATCAGTCATCACATGATACTTTTGACAATATAAATGAGTAATTGTATTCTCAAGAAAGATGCTAATGCAATCACAGAATCGATTGATAGGTATGATAAATTTTTGTGGAATCAGTAATAATAATCTCATCGTTAGATCTTTTGTTGCCAATCAGGTAAATTGGTAACAATAATAGATATAATGATGCTTATAAAACAATTGCATATAATTCAGATAAAACTTTTGACGTACTATTGGAACAAATATATTATTTTGATATCGATGGTACTTTAGAGGCAATAGCATTGAAGAAAAAGACGATAAAAATCATGTACCTGATGAATTTTTTCAAATTAACTTGTCGTCTACTATAGCTTGGAAGGGCAAATAGGGAAGAAATTATTTAAAACACTTAAACTGTCACACCTGTTATCAGTAAAGGCGGTTTCCTAACTTTTTGTTTGTTGTACAGTATTGTTGTACAGTATTTGTTCTCTTCAGTATGCCATAGGTTATGGAACAGACAAATGATAGTGGCCAACCTGCTAGTTATATACTAACTAAGGTGAAGTGAATAGTGGTGAGAGGTATGAAACTTCTCATATGGTCTGAATGCTACTATCCGACCGACATCCTAGATGTCTCTGTGGCGGATAACAACTTGCATCACAGCAAGTACCGAGAGCGGCGACCCCTAGCCCAGGTGGACTAAACTAATGTTATTAAATATGTCGGTCGGATAGTAGCATTCAGACCATATGAGAAGTTTCATACCTCTCACCACTATTCACTTCACCTTAGTTAGTATATAACTAGCAGGTTGGCCATTATATTTGTCTGTTCCATAACCTATGGCATACTGAAGAGAACAAATAAGTTCGAAATCGATCTATGTCTGGTTAGGAATTGACAAATGATATTGGCTATCGATCTATCATGATTTGAAGGTGTAATTCAATGCAGGTCGGGGTATTTGCCAGCTGAGTAGTTGTTTCCTTCAAATCATGTTTAATAACATTAGTTTAGTCCACCTGGGCTAGGGGTCGCCGCTCTCGGTACTTGCTGTGATGCAAGTCGCTATCCGCCACAGAGACATCTAGGATGTCGGTCGGATAGTAGCATTCAGACCATATGAGAAGTTTCATACCTCTCACCACTATTTATATTTATATATATATATATATATATATATATATATATATATATATATATATATATATATATATATATATATATATATATATATATATATATATATATATATATATATATGTACTTTTAATAGTCTCTAGAAACTATACGACTACGACACAAAACAGCAACAGAAACAGTTATTATAATAAATAACAAGAATGAGAAAATGGCTGGTGCAAGTAAAATTCAGAGAAAAGAAAAAACAAAAAAAATTAGCTGCGGTAAGATGCAAATTATGGCTGTTTTCCCATATTGAAGCTGGGCAACTGACATGTGGCTGATCGCAAAGTCTCTTAGTTGTCTGCAGGTGAAATTACTACCATATTCTGGTCTGGTATGTGTGTAGGAGAGGCACCATAGAAAAGCAAGGAATTTGTTTTAGGAACCAAGCAACTATAGTTACTTTTGTTGATCGGAGGGCAGTCGCAGACTTGTTTAAAGTATTACCCTAATAGATAATCTTGTAGACATTTAGTAACTAAACTATTTTTATTAAATATTTTAACTTCTTTTCTGTATGACAATTTTTAATTTTTTATACACCAAGTTCCTTTATCACCATTTACTTTTTTATAACGTTAACTGGTATCTTTTTTGATCTGACTGAATATTAACACAAATGTAAATAAAAAAATATAACAACTTAATAGGTTATAATATGTTTTATTTCCAACCTGAAATGTGTGAAAAATTTTGGAAAAATTGTGCATGTTATGTTTTATTTGTAAAATACTTGCAAAACATTTTTTCTTCACAATCAGATTGAAAATATGTCGACAGATTTCAAATTTCATAAAGTTACACCTTTTCGAAATTCGCACGATGAAAAATGAATATGAAATAAAGTTTTAAAACTAAAAAATCTAAATTTTCTCAATGATATTTTATATCTGTCGAGAAATTGTACCTTTAGTTCATGGGAAAAAAAAAAGTGGTAAACAATTATTTTTTAAGTATGTTTACATTTTCCCGGAAAATATTTGTTTAGAAATAATAATAAATATGCGATAACTAAGTAAGTCTTACCTTTATAACCCACATGTCACAAAAATATACTGTGATCATTCCATATATATGCCCTGCATATATTGAATAAACACTGTATATGCAGAAAGTAGAAAAAAATGTGTATATACACTGTTACCTAAAATGAATACATAGTATGAAAGGTATACATAAGTTTTTGTATATATATAGTATATTTTATTCATACACCATAAGAATACTAAATAAATAGAACGAGTACAGTATATACAAAATATATTTTTTGAGGATGGATACACCATAAACGTTTATTCATGTTTTACGCATATACTTAGTATATCTTGTGCTATGTAGGAAAGCATATGAGCGTTGAACCTAATGTCTAACCTCTAGAATAGACCAATTTCAAGGAGAATAACCTTATATTAAGTATGTATATTGTATACGTAAGTATACCTAAACAACGGCTCATAAACTAATATTAATAGTCACTTAACACTATAGCTGTGCCCAAGTTAAACTCTTAAATTTGAGGACGAATCGATGAATCGTTGCCCACATTATCCTAAAAGTTGCCTTATGGATTTATGATGGACATCTCTGGCCAAAACCATATCAGCGAAACACAGAATACAATGCATAGGTAATAAAAAGGTACTTCCAAATTAATGACTATTGACGATATATAACGGTAATAACCTCAAGTGTCAATCACCCCGATACAAGCAAACAATAATTCAATACTCATCGTGGCAAATGGCCAAGAAAATAGTTGTTTAAACAAAAGAGATGTTCAGTTATTAAAAAGTAAACACCCTAAGTCAGTTTAGGCAATTTTTTGGAAATCGAAAAAACCTCCTGTAGCTAGTAACTTAAGTGTATTTAAGCGCTGCATTGCTTATGACAGACATCGAGTCGACTTTATGGAAAATATGCTGACTTACAGTATTTTGGCATCAATTGATGAAAATTGATGGACTTGACAAATTCCGGTGTTAACTCATTTTGACCTAAAATTGACTTTGGGTGTTTAAGAAATAACATTTATTATGGTAGAAAGTGCTTATTATGTTAAAATATACTTCAGTATATCGGCATTCTCCTTTAACTTTTTAATATAAAATATATAAACAAAGTTAAATTTAAGGTTGAACGCCGAGATTTATTTTCTGCAAAAAAACATAAATGAAGCAAAAAATTAGCTTTGACACAGTGCAAGAATAAATCCTTCAAACTCAATTTCTAGGAAATTAATAGCTCAATTTTAAAAAGTTAAAATGGCATAAATCCTGGTGGAGTAATTTTTTCATTTGCTAATAATGAAAGACACTGATATCAAATAATTTTTTATTGCAATAAAAAATATGAGACATTATAAAATGCACAGAAAGCCTAATATATCTACTCAATTAAAAAACAAAACATGGCATAACAATAACTAATCCTATAGATTCCTCACCACCAGTTTGGAATTTAAAATATAATATAAATAAAACAAGAATTTGTATTTGTACAGGTATTAGTAGTATAAATCTATCTATGTGTATATTATAAATGTATAAATGTGTGAATATAGGCCTAGTATTATTAAATGAATTAAGGCACAAACAACACAGACACATGCAACAAAAAATATATATTGGCAAGATATTTCAAAAAGTAGGTCCCTGTATTTGTGCATATTCTTATATAACATAAAATTTGTATAAAGATAGTAAATATATATAGATACTAGTTTTGTATGATCATATTTTGTTTGTTATGTTAACAGTTTTTTATACATATGTAAATTTGCTGAAGCACTTTCAGATTTCTTATTAATTCTTTTCACAATGATAAATCGTAATTCGTAAACAATTAAATTCCTTATTTTTCACATTCGGTATTCAGGGAGTAAGATAAACATTGATCTATTTGTCTTTTGTAGCAAATACTGACATATAATAATAATTTTATTAGGTTATAACATCAGCAAACAAATAAACATATATGTTGCAAGATATAAAATAATACTATAACTAGCATCTCATAAATTTTATAAACTTACCCTATCATGGAAGAATATTCAATTGGTATACCTAATAACTTTATATATTTCATAAATTCACAATAACAACATTTATGCCAAACGCAGAGTAAATTTTTAAAAAAATATATAACTAAGTAAAAATGTTATGTTTGTATAAATATATGGCAAAGGCACACCTGTGCAGATATATACACGCTGATGCCTAAAATTTCATTACATTTACGTTTTCTAAAAATATTCCGCACACTTTTGAAACTGGAAATGTTGGTACCCAAATAAATACAACAAATAATAAGCAATATTATAAAAAATATTTTTACGTTCAGTGCAGAACTGTTTTGTACTATTAATTTTAAGTGATTAGAAAAATTCAGACCTTTAGTTAAGCACGTGGAAATATATTATCAGGAAAATACTTAACTATATAAAAAACTACTTAGCAAAGATCACAGATACATGGTGCGAGATATTGTCATAAAGTTTAAAAATATAAAAAATGTATCTTTGTGCTTTGCAAAAATAATCTAACACGCATATTTGATTTCCTTGAAACGCTTAACAAAATATTATGCAGCCATTAACTTTACAAATAGATTTTGTTGAACACATTTTGGAGATTTATAAGTAGTTAAGTGATTATTTAAAAATCAGACCACTTTGTCTTATTTTGGTGGATAAGGTGGAAATGGAACAGCCTCATTGTATGAAGGTGGAGCTGTAAAACAAAAATTTAATAGTAAAATTAAACAAAGCACAATGGTAATCATTTTTGAATTTTGAAAAATATTAAGTAAGCAGAGGCTACAATCAAGAACAGTATGAAGTAACATAATTTTATAAGCGTAAATTTAGGGGGTCCACGCCTGTCCCAATTATAATTTAATTGAAAAAAATTGTCTGATATTTTAGTAGTAAAAAGTATTTAAAAAATATAAAGAAACTGAAAAATACTTACGTAACTGATCACCACCTAAATTATAATAAAAGAACATTAGAGCTAAGTGATTAGGAGAAGATAATTTATACACACCTAAGTGACTAGTGTTAGCATCCACCACAACAAAATCTCCTCCTGTTTCCATTTCAGACTTTGGGGGAGCAGACGATTTATCTTCTATGGGTGGAGCACTAGGACCAGATGGGCCACCTACAGGATACGGTATCGAGTTTGGTTGTGGCATTGGTGGAAAACCACCAGAAGGCAAAGTTGGAAATTCAGAGGGGTGAGTAGCTGAAGCAAAACCCATTGAACCCCTACTTGGTGGCGGAGCGATAGGTGGATATGGGGCAGGAGTCGCGTCAAGATATGGAGGAGGCTGAGAATTAGGAGGATATGGGATAGGTTGACTGTTAGGGGAATGTAGAGGTTGGTGAACGGCGGGAAATTGGGGGGGAGTTATTTCCAGACGGATATGGTGGTTTGGATGGATAAGGCATCGTAACTGGTGGATATGGTACACCTGGAATGAAAAAAACAAATTAAAAAAAAGTATGTTCAAGAAAATCTAGCAAGATTTAAAATATGACCCCAAAACTAAAACAAAGAAATTGTATGTATGCTTTTGGAGGTATAACCCTCTAAGGCGATTCTAGCACCCGAACGAATAGTATCGCTAAGTTTTCCGAACACCTCCAGTTAAGACCAAGTATCTCGCGCATGAGAAAGCCCTGTTCGTGCTAAACGCATTTATTTAATAGCGTGAAAGCGTAAACATGGATAATTTACCTTTACCGATGTTTACGATTACATTCGTATTTACCAGTTAAAATTAAAAATGTGAAACAAAACATATAAATAAACTATACCTATAAGTATTTTAATTTTTCTACTAGTAGCCCATATAGCAACCCACATGCTATGTATATACCGTTTATGTCCACAAAATGAAAAACATATACCGTATTGGAATGATATATCCATAAGATATACAAAGATTATATTTTTTTCTCCATTTTCTTATAATATACAGGCATGTATTTTTATTTTGTTGTATATATCTATAACATACCAGTATATGTATATTGTTTCTGTATATACGTACGACATACTAGCTTGTATATTTTTTACATGTATGTATCTATTACATACCAACATGTATATATTCTGTATATGCCTACAACGTGTATACTTAGGGCATACCGGCGTGTATATATTTTTATGTATATACCCTCGAAATACGAGCTTGTATATTTTTTATATGTATATGTTTACAACATACCTACATGTACATATTCTGTATATATCAACAACTTATATAGTAAACACATACCAGGATATGTATTTCTGTGTGTATATTCCTATGATATAACAGGCATGCATATTTATTTATATACTCTATTACGATGTACTACAACGTATATAAAAACTAACTATGACACACTACCCAGCAAACATGAAAAGTGCGGCACAGTTGTAGACCAATACTGGTAATGCTGGCTGAATGACAACGGTAGAAGTCTGTTGGGCCTCTCTCTAAAATGTGGCATCAAATTAATGTCAAATTTTATAATGGCCCTTCAATACCAAATATATATCTTAAACGTATACAATGGTGTAATAAAGGACTTCAAGTGGCTAAAAGTTGTTATTCATATGTCTGTATCGTGAATGACGTAATATAGGTGATCCAATTACGGAAAATCTTCAACCGGCTAACAGAAATAAGTTGATGATGTTCTGTGAGCGCAAACATCAATTGTCTTGACGTTCTGTGGTCTCTATATTGTTTATTGTTCTTTTAAAGACGAAAAATAAAAAATTTCATTAATAATTGAAAAATAATTGATACCTTTTTCAGCAATTTTAAAAATTGATCTACTGGGACCATTCTGAACAACTTGTTTTGAAAAAAATTGAATTGATCGAAAACAAAATATTTTATTTTTTGTTTTGACGATTTTTTTTGTTTTTAACCAAGTTTTGACTTTTTGGGATGATTCTAAACAACTTTTCTTAATACATTTTTTTGATAAAAAAAATGCCTAATATATTTCTCGCATTTATTTTTAATCGTAGTAAGCTAGTTCTTTACTGATGCTAAAATATAGTTTACTCATTTAATAAAGCTTTACATGATTCATATAAATGAAAAATTCACTGAAAAAGCTATTATAGCTATATATATATATATATATATATATATATATATATATATATATATATATATATATATATATATATATATATATATATATATATAATCATATATATCACAACTAGAAAATGTCTCATATACCGGCACTTCTCTGGGCCAATAGTGCATGTGCTGGTTTAAGCCAAATTCAACCGACCTTACTGCAGCCTCTGGATGTTGCCTACTTCCACCCCCTCAAACATGCATGAAAAAAGACCTTAGAAGATTGGAAACTTAAAAGTAGGGGAGTCCTGCCAAAAACCGTTTTTCCAAGACTTTTAAACGCAATTATTGATAAAATCGGTTTAAGAAGTGATCAAAACACAAAAGCAGGTTTTAAGGGGTGTGGGATAGTCCCCTTTAATCCAGACCAAACGCTAAAAAAAAATAGGTCATTTAAAAAAGACAGAAAATGCTGAAAATGAAAATGAGGTAGAGCAAACATGGAGTGAGACAATTGTTTCCCACTTAAGACAATTAAGAACAGGAGGGAAAAGCGCTCCGAAACGAGGCAAAAGAGTAAGCGTGGAAGCTGGCAAGAGTGTTTCTGTTGGAGATTTAATTAATACTCTTGTGGAGAAAGAACCTCCAGAACAGGACGAAGAAATGGTTGAGGACCAATCCCCTAGAATGTCCCAAGATTTATCAGATCTTTCTGATGTAGAGGAGGCCCAGAATAATTCCGATTTAAGCAGTGAGAAAAACAATGAAAACCAAATGTTTGGCCTTGGAAACTTTGTGATAGTAAAGTTTTCTACCAATAAGCGAGATAGATTTTTTGTTGCTAAAATTGAGCAAATTAATGAGACGGACAATAACTTTACTATCAACTGCTTACGAAAAAAAATTACAAAAAAGAAACATTTTTTATATACCCCAATGTGCAAGATATCTCCGAACTTAATCAGGACCAAATAATGAGAAAAATTTTCTCAAGAAGAGGGCAATATATTTTTAAAAATCTTTTTGATTATAATCTTGAATAGAATATTTTTTTATAATAAATACACGTTTTTTTACTAGTTTTTTAACTTTTTTTATTTAAAAACGAAAGTATTTTTTAAAACGAGGATAAACGATCGGTTTCACCCTCGAAGTTGCTAAAGTCAAATATACGTGAAATAAAAGGGGCGATCGGTTTCACCCCCCTAGTACGGGGTGAAATCGATCAACCTTTGAAAAAAATATATAAAAAAAACTACTGTGGTTATTTTGAGAGTGTTGACAGTTATAAATACTCGAAACTTCAAGCTTTAACATATTTTTTTTGGATTTTTATTTTTGAAAAAAGAAAACCGAAAAAAACGCAAAAAACAGCAAATTTTGACCCGTTTCACCCCATTTGACGGTGTTTTGAGTTAAATAGAATGATTTTTTTACATCAGGATGATATATACTGGTATAAGAAAGTTATGTGCTGGCCACATCAGATATTTTTATTCACCGTCATTCGATGAGAAGAACAAAAAATACAACAGAATTTCTTAATGAATGAAGCTTTCCAAGGCACATTTTTATATGAAAAAAATTCGTGTCTTAAAAAAGTTTAAATAAAAAAAATGGGTGTTGGTGATTTCACCCATTTTACCGAGGAGGGATGATTGGAAAAATATACTTTAAAAGCGTTCCTATTAGTAAAAAATCTTCATAAAATTTTTTTTATCTTATTCCAAATTTGAGAAAAAAAATTAAAAACGTAATTTTAGCCTCCATCTTTTGGAGGGGCGTAACTCTTTAACGAAGTGTTTCCATGCATACCTCCATAGGAAACTTTTTTCTTATTTTGATATCCTGAATTTGGATTTTAAGTGTGGTCAGTAAATCCTGAAACCCCTAAAGATAAATTAAGTCCAAAATTGAGTTGGAACTTACGTTGCGACACTAATAACGAAGTAGTTTTCATACACACCAAAACACTGATTACTACACTTGACTTGCCTCGTATTTCTCCAGCCAATTTGTCATCATCTAGAGGCAATTAAAACTAAGTTTCAATTGTCTCCAGAGGATGTCAACTTGGTTGGCGAATCGCGCGTCTTGTAATTAGTAATAAGTAAATTAGGGTGAATGGATGTTATGGGCTTATAAGAATTCCCAAATGCGCAATATAAATACATTTTTCAAGTACCTTTATGAAATACTCTGTGCATGAAAATAAGACGAAAATTATATGGTAAGTATATTCATGACATTTAAAAGTAACATACATTGTACATGCACAACCAGTAAGAAACGTGTTTTATAAATACGTAATAATTGCAATAATGCACGTAGTATATACTGAACTGCGGATTGGTGGAATATGTGCTTCTGTGTATGTATTATGTATATCTGATTTATGTATATGCACTAGTGTATCTACAGACTATGTTCTATGGACATGTTAGTTACTATATTCTATCTGTGGATATACATATCATATTATGTTCTGATACATGCTGCATATTATATGTATAGGTATATATAGCACATAAAAGTGGCGACGAAGGGACTGAATTTTACACGTTATTTGTATTACTTTTGAATGTACAATATACCTTAAAGTATATTGTATATACAATAATATACATGTTATGTATATTCGCGTAAAACAGTGTGAGATACTTGGATTATTCGGAAAACTTCACTTGCGCCACGCTGCGCTAGATATGTATATGCCACCCGGACCTGAAATGAATAACCGCTCATTATACATTTTTCAATTTGTAAGAGAATCAATGGTTTGAGTAGGTAACTAAATAAAATTTGCTTAATATTTAATTATTCAAATAACACGTAAAACCCACACATATTCTTGCATGATTTCCATGTGTTATTAAACGTTACTCTGTCATTACCGAAGTGGTGCGTCATTTGGGTCAATTGAATATAAGTGCGTTGTTTACACCTTTCGCGGTATTAACAATTTACTTCAGTCTTGCTCGATTTTCTTTATAAAGATCTAATAAATAGATGCGAAAATATAAGGAACAATATAACAGTGAAGGTGGCGATCCCATCAGAAGCAAACGCCTACGAAGTAACAGAGCAATATTTGAAAATCTATCGTTAATAATATGTTGGTATAAGTTTAGATTATGAAACAGTAGTTTCATATTACCTCCAGGTGGAAACTGGTTAGTTTGTTGGGGTGGGTAGAAGCCACTTTGTTGAAGAGACATGTTTTGGAATTGCACTTGCCCCCCAATTGGAATATGTCCCATGACTATCGTGGTAGATATGTCCATATCTTCATGGCAACTTGGTAGAACAGCTTTGACCTAAATCAAATGATTGCATGTAGTTTTCATGTAACCCCGAGAACATGGTTCTGCTGGATTAATTTTTATTCTATTCGGTTCTGGAACACTCTAAATATATGGCACGTATTTATTTTATGAAAATTAAATATAACGTGTTTACAATTTTATATTATATTTTATATTTCATAGTCCTTAGGTGACAATCAACGACCAGGTGAACTTTAATCTAAAAGAAAATACCATGACGACTGTTATAAATGAATAGTCACTTCAACAGGAAATCGCCATTAACTCTAACGACAGTCAAATAACTGCATACTTACCTTTAAAATCGTCCACTGTTTAAATAATGTACATAAGTTGAAATTAGGCACCACAGTAAACTTCGGTATCTCCAACTGAAAGTCGTAAGTTCTATCACCATGGGCACCTACTCCAGTGTCGTTATCGGTTGCCAACAACTCATAGTCACATTTACTCTCACTGCTAGGACTTGTGACCCTCGATTCAACAGTCTAAAACAAATGAACAACAGATAAAAAATGTACTATATTATCATCACAAGATGTTTCGTAGATATTAACTGGAAAATGTAAAAGTGAAAAATAAGTGTTTTTACTAGAACTGCTAGTTTGAAAATAGATGTATGTAAAGTATTGTGGAATACGCTGTCGCTGTGTTTATATAATTACCATTCCCATTTTAACTTCAACTCTTTCAACATTCTCATTAGACATATTTGTAATTTCCACACGAACATTAGCGGTTTCACCCTGTATATAAGCTTCTTTTTCCAAGTGAACGTTCATGGTTATAGGACCACTGGCACAGCAGCAACAACAAAGCGTTTTGTCATCTGAATAGGCGACGGGTCGCTAAAAAATTGTATAATAAAAGTACAATCTGTAATTGTATTGCATTAACATAAACAATTAGACATGATTCGACTCCAGTTCGAAAGCAGCTACACATTTAAAGACAACGGATATATTTGAATAAAAAAAACTTACCAAAGTAAGTTCGTCTTTCATTTCATTAAAATCTATAGGCGAGACTACAACAAATTCTTTCACATCTTCATAATCACTCTTGAATGGCCTGTCCACAGTTGCTTTAATAGTAAATTTAATCCACCCGTATTTGCCATTGTAAGAGCCAGGCATATTTTTTGGTAAGACAAAGTTAAAAGGGTATTCCAAACGACCAGGCCCTACGTCTCCTGTAAATGACGTACTACGTACTACCACATCCATTTTTAGCAATTATACATTAATATGTGAAGCAAATTTTCAAAGGATATTCCAATAATGATTATGTTTTATAACACGGATAGTCAAAGGTTTTTAATAATTGTGAAGGAAGAAGGTTGAGGAGAGGAATGTAATGAATTAATTTAAACTTTTAAAAATGTAACATGTAACAATCAAAAAACCTGGCAGAATAGAAAATTTGCTCATTTTATGTACCAAAGAGCACACTAACTGAGGTGTAATATTCCAAACTCGGATAAACCAAAATTATCCAGTGATTATCCCGAGGCAATACTAACAGGATGTCTTTATCCAATTACAACTCTGTATTAGAATATTCTAAGGGTTTGTGCAACCAATATACTACATATATTGATATCCAATAAGAATATTTCGTCCTGTATTATACCAAAAAAAGGATATCCTGTGGATATCTAGTGACAATGATATCCTTTACAGATACTGTTTGGGTGTTATTGTAAACTTACATATGAATGTCACTTGAATATCCGCAAACACAGACACACAGATATTCATAAAGGATTAAATGGATATTTATCACACAAATCCAGCTCCCGATGCGCGGCGGTGCCATAATAGAAGAATATATAAAGTTTGTTTTCTATAAGCGCGAATGGTATAAATAAAAAAACCAATTCAACTTGAAGGTATTCAAGGCCATTATTATATTGGGTAGGTGGACTAGGGTGAACTGAATCACTAGACTGAATGTCAATGGTGTTTGTGCTAAGACTAAATACATGCGCTATCTCTGTCACTATTTAGGTCATATTCTTGTGTCTGTTACAACGTGCATACTGAGTGACTGCAGTATGTACTAAAAACATCATTATGACTAAGTCTGGGAAAGGCCTATCTATATAATTTGTCTGTTAGGATTATAGTTAAATGATAATCAGAATAGCCACACAGCTAACGTCGCTCGCATTAAATAATTGACCATAAAATAATTACACGCAGGTTGGTGACGGTTCAGTAATAAAGATAAATTGTAAATCGACACCATATTAGCTTATTTTGTTTTTAATTTACCTGATCCCCTCAACGAGATGTTCACTGCTAAAAAATGATTGTGCCCGGTATATTCCACACTTCTTGTTCTTGTTTCTTTGCTTTGATTATCATAATAGCTCTCCGTTCCTATCCAGCTAGTGTGTTCTATTCCTCTTAGTTTTAGTCTAATCTCTGAAAACCAATTAAATATTTTGTTGAAACATATTCTTAAGATGTTACCAAAAAAATAATGAGCAATTACTTGGAGATACTTATTCCTAACCAGCAATTAACGATCCTAAATATTTTCATTGTTTACTTTTTCATCATTTATAATCAACAATCATGTATATCATCACATAAACGTTTTTCTCCATTTTTAAAAAAACATATAAGAAAATATTTACCTCGAATGCTCTTTGATTGGGTAAATGAACAAACAACTCGTCCTACTACATTATTGCCTGGATAGTACTGTCCTTGGTAATTGTCCAACTGAACAATACAAGAAGACATTTTTTATGCTACCTAAAAAATTTAAAATGATTTAATTAATACGTTCCCCAGCAGCACAAAATATTACACTAATGTTAAAATCGGTAGCAGATGAGACGCACTAGATTCTCTAACATCTGTACCAACATCGCAAAAACTGCAATTTATCGTTTATTTTAAAATACGAAAGCAAAGTTTACAGAATAAACTTTGACGAAAGTAATAATAGAAGTGACATAGTACTCGTCACATTGTGTGTGAGTATTTGCAGCCACAAATTATCCCGCATTAGCCTTTAGAAACATATCCAAAAGTGTATATAACACTATTTATAATCGTTATCGCGCTTTTATCAGTAAATTCCTCGGGTGTGACCCAACTGCACAAACTAGCAAATTTATAATCTATGCCACATGACAAAATGTTCCCAACCGGGAACGGGCCCGGACCAGACTCTAACATGCTCAATCAACCCACATTACAACTACCAAATACAATGAAAACACCCGCTGAGGTGCAGTCGTCAAACTATCAACAAACCAATCAGTTTAAAAGCAGAAAAGTAACTAACAAACCCATATCAGACAAAGACACTGAAAAAGTAACTGAAGAAGAAAAAGAACCTGAAACAGGCAAATACACGTAGCAGACGGTCTAGAAAAGGAAACTTTGTACGTTATCCCCAGAGATAAGAGCTGAATCAGATCCGTTCTCCATTGCTACCTAAAATAGGTATGAACAGCTTTCAAACCTCCCTGATGAAGACGTGGCAACAAATGAAACCAACAACCCAGAAATCAACGCTAGAAAAGCTCAACCAAAAGAAATTAAACCGCCACCAATATTTATTTGCGGAGTAACAAATTTTAGACAAATGGTCGAATACATAACTGATACTATCGAGCAAGAACAATACATATGCAAAACACAATCTAACAATACGATAAAAATCAACGTCCATACGTCAGACTCAGACCGAAAACTAATTATTAGGCAATTAAAAGAAGATAAAATAGTACACCATACGTACCAGATTAGACAGGAAAGATCATATAGGGTAGTCATCCGACATCTACATTACTCAATACCAGCAAACAACATAAAACTCCTACCACTATTCTTCATAGATTTAGAACCATATATATATATATATATATATATATATATATATATATATATATATATATATATATATATATATATATATATATATATATATATATATATATATATATATATATATATATATATATATATATATATATATATATATATATATATATATATATATATATATATATATATATATATATATATAATATATATATATATATATATATAAATATATATATATATATATATATATATATATATATATATATATATATATATATATATATATATATATATATTAAAAAAAATTTAAACAAAGGATCACCTCGTAAAGTCAAAGTTTTCGAGAAATCGAAAACCTCATTTACGCACACACTCGAACTTTCGGAGTCTGATTTGTATTTGCAATAATATTCAATGAGCGGACATATATGGGTCTAGTAGAAGCTTGTACAATAGTCTCATTCGCGTATTATTTTTTATTAATCTTAGAATTTGGAAATAAAGTTTGGTAAGTAGATCTTTACATGAAACTAGACGAAGAGTTGTACTTTTAAAATTAATTGCAGTCTTATTCTCGTAAATTGATTGAATTTATTGAATTGGCTGAAATTGTTTTTGAAAAAGATTATCAGATTATAACTGTGTATAGATCACCTACTTTAGGAGATATAGTAATTTTTTTACAACAAATTTCTAGAGCTTTAGATATTTGGATTTTTTCCTTTAAATAATTCTCCAACTCATAAAAATAGCTGCTGTGATAATATATTTATAAACTTCTCCCAAGATATCTGTAGAACAAATATTATTAATCCCAAGTTTTCAGATCATACTGCCATTAAATTACGGGTAAATCATTTAAAACCTCTTAAAATGTCCAGAAGGATTAATTATAGGCCTGTTAATGACATAGGTTTATATGATTTAAATATTTCTTTAAGCGAGACTAACGAGTTTTATTGATAATTTAGATTTAAATGTCGACAATAAATTTGAGCTTTTCATTTTTAAGATCACATAAGTTTTGGATGTTGCTTTTCCTATAAAATCTAAAATCATAAGCAATATCGATAAAATAAAAATAAATTGGTTTAAGATGTGTACAGAATTTTTCCTTCGAATGATTTGAAAGTATTAATAGCAAATAAAAACTGAATTTATAGATCTGAATTAGATAAGGCTAGAAAAGCTGCTAATGATAATTATATTTCTAAAAACAATAATTCTTCAAAGGCAATGTGGAATTTAATTAACAAGAACAAACCCCTTTCTCAACAGTCAAAACTCCTTTCACCAGAAGATTTAATAATTATTTCGGAACTGTTCCTTGTTGATCTAGTAAATACTTTACCACCCCTACAAAATAATTCTATTATATGTACCTTAGACGGGAATTCGATTTTTTTAGAGGTATCCTACAGAGGTTCTTGATGTAATTAATAATCTAAAAAATGTACAAAAGTAAAGATCCTTATGACATGAATATTAAAATTTTGAATTCTTTTAAATATATTATTCTTATTCCGGTAACAAAATTTATTAACCAGTGTATCAAAAACAATGTGTTTTCCAAGAATCTTAAATTGTCAAAAAGTTATTCTTCTACATAAAAAAGGATTCGGTTGAGGATCCCGTTAATTATACGCCAATCGTCAAAATTCCGGTATTTGCCAAAATTTTTGAAATTATACTGAAATTACAAATTACGTTTTATTTTGAAAATTGTAATCCGTTTAATAAGTGCCAATTTGGTTTTAGAGCAAAAAAAAGCACAATTTTAGCCATGAACACGTTAATAGATATAATAAACAAAGGTTTCTAGGAAAGCGAGTTGTTGTATGTATTGTTTCTGGATTTGAGCGAAGCCTTTGACTGTGTGTCTCATAACATTTTGATAAATAAGTTATCTTTTTACAAATTTTACACAAATAGTAGACTTCTGGTAGTTTTATCCTTAAGATAGATCCCAATTTGTTAAATATCGCAATTTAAAATCAAATTTAATCAGTATAAATATTGGTGTACCTCAAGGCTCAGTATTAGGTCCAATACTGTTCTTTATTTACATCAATGATTTACCAAAATGTATATCTGTGCCTAAATTTACTCTCTTCGCTGGCGACACTATATTAACTTACAACAACCAAGAATTTAACACTGTATTGTATATTGCTAATAATACTGACCCGATAAATGATGATTGGTTTCTAAGTAACCAGCTAGTATTAAATAATGATCAAACTATATCAATGGTTTTTAGTCTAAGACATCATAAGGTGAACATTAATTTGTCTGAAAACGTAAAATTTTTAGGGGTCTATTTAGATCATAATTTATCCTGGGAATTACATATAAACCATGTTTGTAAAAACATGTCCAGTAACATATTTTCAATAGGTACGTAGTCTTGTTAACAGTGTATCTCATATATTTTAACTTTTCGTAGAATTCAGCCACAAGGTATACTCTGAAATTTTGTCTTTAGGTGTACAAGTATGTTCACCGAAGTGTCAGTGAAGAAGATAATGTAGAATTAATTGCATAATCAGAAAATTTGCATTTAAATACAGAAAAATCCAAACCATTCTATATAAAATGATAAAAACATTAATATTTTTTTGTACACACTGATAATAAAGTGCTCAGTCAAATAGATAAGCTGGAATTTAAAATAAAAAAACAAAGCTACAAAAAATTTTTAAAAAATATATATTACAGAAAATGGTTTATATATATTTTTTACAGAGAACCGGGTCGACTTGACAAATATAAGGCGAATTAAATATGGCGCCCACTATGTCGGACGTAAATAACTCGAACCCAGTAAATCCGTGTGAAAAATTTGCACAAAGTGGTGTGGAATGTGTGATACGTGAAACAGTTTCACATGCTAGTTGCGCGAGTTTACTTAAGCTGGATACAGACATGTAACAGCACTTCGTATCGTAACACCGTCGCGCAACAATTTTTTGTTACGCGTCGAAGCTACGCATGTTCAGGGATTCAAGCGTATCAGCATATCGTCGCGTATCATGTTAGCAGAACATACTATCGTTCCAACCGCGATCGCAAACTAGTGGTGCAACATCAGCCCGTATCATTCCTTTGATGTGACGCTCTAATACCGACAAGCGATGGGACGCCTCGATGTTGCGTTGTTGCGGTGTTACTCTGTTACGCGGTGCCGTCCACACTTGTTACGCGACGGTGTTACGATACGAAGTTCTGTTGCATGTCTGTACCCAGCTTTTTAAAGCAGTTGAAACTGTTGTGACACAATTGTAAATACAGAAATTGATGAGGTCAAGGACATGTCTTTCCATTGTAATAAAGTATAACGTCACAACCCTTAATTAGGGGAGCAAGTTAACAAATTAAAATATTAAAAATAAAAACGAACTGCTCAGCTGAACGATTTATTTCAAAGTACCGCACACCAGGCGAACATTCGTATTTTTCCAGGCCATGTTTATACATAATAGAATGTCGACGACAGCGGCTTAGTCTAAACATAATATTATTAAACATAGTTATGATATTAATTGGTTATGAGTTTAAACAAGAAATAATAATAATAATGTTCGAGGCGAGGGGCCACGTTGGGTGACACACAGGGTACGAGGTGTTACACTCGGCCATCCTGATTATTTAGACGTCCTCGTCTTCCTCTCATGCTTTCGGGACCAAACCCTAAAAGAAAAAATGACAAAAGAACAGTACTTGGTTTTAATATGTTAAGAATATATATATATATATATACACAAACATTTTTTTTTTTATATGTTTTATTAATTTATGCCAATTTATTTGTTTTATGTTATTATTCTTTTGTTTTAGTATTTTTGGTTTGTATACACTGCGAGCTGTCATTTTTTTTTATGCTTCTTAGAGCTCAATAATTTTATGCTCGTTAGAGCTCTCTTTATTTTTATGTTTCACATTTTATGCTCTTTAGAGCTCTATTGTACTATTTTATGCTTCTTTTTTTAAGCTATCTGATTTTCACTGCACTCGCTAGTGTTAGTAATTAACTTTCCAGTAAATCCAATAGTTCATCAGTACTATCGATGTCACTATCAGATTTTGTTTCTACCACAACACCCCCTGTATATTCTCTTAGCTGGTCAACTGGCACAGTGGCTGTGTATTTTTTATAACCCTTCATCCCCTTTAAGGCTATTATTTCATATCTGTCATTTCCTTTTACTTTGGTAACCTTATAAGGGCCTCCAAATTTTAAACCTGTTTTTCTACCTACTTCCTTTGTGGAAGTGTTTGAGCCACGCCACAGAACCAGATCACCTACTGTATATGATTTTGCTATTTTGCGTTTTGCATCGAATAGTCGTTTCATTTTTTTAGCTTGTTTATCCATCTGGGCTTTTGCAATTTTTGCATCTTTTTCTCTAGTTATGACTGGACTATTTTGTTTTTCTAAACTGGCGTGCTTAGCTTGATCGAAACCAAACATGAGTCGATGAGGGGTAAATCCCGTGCTTATGTTTATCGTATTGTTAATTCCCCAGACTATGTTGGGAAGAACAGAATACCACTCATCTTCGTCATTTACGCTAGCATTAATAGCAGCGTTTAGGGTTAAATTATACCTTTCAATTTGACCATTAGATCGAGGAGATGCGACACTAGTTAATACATGCTTAAATTGATATTTTAATGCGAAATCTTTAAATTTTTTGCTTGTAAAAGCCTTTCCGCAGTCAGAAATAATCCGTTTGACTACCCCAAACATGCTGAAAAGGTCTTCTAAAAGGTATATTACTTCTTTAGAATTTGTGGTTTTAGTCGGTCGTGCGAATAAAAATTTTGAATACGAATCAATTATCATAAATATGTAAGAGTATCCTCCCACACTTTTAGTGTATGGACCTAAATGATCTACATGCCAAGTGTGCATTATTTCCGTTGGTTTGTCAATGGGATGCAGAAAACCTTCCTTTTTCCCATACTGATCTCGTTTATATGCACAATCAAGGCAAGCGTGTACATATTTTCTTATAAATCGTGTCATACCGCGAAACCAAAATTTACTTTTAATCAAAGAGTCGCATTTCCGCAATCCAATATGCCCAATATCATCATGATATTTTCGCAAAATATTAAACCGGGCTGATTTTGGTATGACTAGTTTATTATGTCCATCAGCCGTCCTTCTATAGAGTCTTTTATTTATAATTCGATATGTGTTTTTTAATTCTTTATCACAATCTTCCTGTTTTAATTTTTGACAAATTGTTTTCAAGGTGTCATCCTGAAGCTGAATACATAAAAACCAGTCATCCATGTCACTAATAGTTAATACGGTAACGTCCGGTATATTTCGGCTAAGTGCGTCCACGTGTTGCATCTTGTGTCCTGGTCTGTGCTTAACATCAAAATCGAAGTCTTGTATTGCGAGCCACCACCGGGCTACGCGTGGTAATAAATCTCGCTTTGTGAAGGTCGAGCGTACCGCTGCACAGTCTGTTACCACAGAGAAATGAATCCCTGTTAAATAAATATAAAATCGCTTAATTGATTCTACGATCGCTAACGTTTCAAGTTCATAAGAATGATAAAATTTTTCATCTTTACTAGTGGTACGACTGTAATACATGACGGGTTTAAATGAATCACCATGTTTTTGTAATAAAATACTAGCAATACCTTTGCTACTCGCATCTGTGTGCAACTCAGTCTCACTATTTGGATTATAAATACTAAGTAAAGGCCTAGAAGTTAACTTCTTTTTGATAACCTCGAAGGCTTCCTGTTCGATGGGCGTCCAAGCCCAGGGAACCGATTTTTTCAGGAGGTTCGTTAGTGGAGCAACAATAATGGCGTGATTTTTAATAAATTTTCTGAAATAAGAACTTAGACCTAAAAACTGTCTTAGCTCATGTAAAGTTTTCGGGACAGGAAAATTTGAGACTGCTGTTATTTTGTGTTGTCCTGGACGAATCCCGTCCTTATTGATTTCATATCCAAGATATTCAATAGTTGTTTCAAAGAAAAAGCATTTCTCTATATTTAATTTTAAATTTGCATTATTTAATATGTTTAGTACAGTTTCTAACACATTCAAACCTTCATCGATCGTTTCAGAGGAAATTAAAATATCATCCAAGTATATACTAATATTATCGCGATAAACGTTTGAAAACAAATTATTTAGTAATCTTTGAAAGGTCGCAGGGGCGTTAGATAATCCAAACGGTAACCGCAAAAATTCGTATTGGCCCTCTTGGGTTACAAAAGCGGTTTTAGCTATTGAATCATGTATGATGGGTATCTGATAATAACCTTGGGTCATATCTAAACTACAAAAATATGTTTTTCCCCCCCAATCGACCGATTTGGTCCTCAATGTGTGGCAAAGGATATCGATCTTTTACAGTAATTGAGTTTAGCTTTCTATAGTCTACACATAATCTGTAGTCTCCGTTCTTTTTTCCGAACCAAAAGTGCTGGACTTGAAAAACATGAACTGGATTTTCTTATAATTCCATGTTTTAATAGATCCGCGATTTTATCACGAATGATGGCTTTTTCTTTTTCTGAATATCTGTATGGTTTATAGAAAATAGGTGTGTTTTTCTCTAAGTTAATTTCAAATTCAATTTGATTCGTTACCCCCAACTCGGAAGTATTTTTGGCAAAACAATTTTGAAAATTTTTTAAAATTTTATAGAACTGTGACAAATAGGGTTCATGTAATACTTTTAAGTTTACTTTAACATCTGTTAAATCGAGAGACCAGATATATTTTTCTTCGTGTAACAAATTTTGTTTGTTTGATAAATTAACTTCGGTAGCCCTAGCCAAAACCCGATTTTTAAACCAACACAGTTTCTTATCTCCAGTATTTATTACTGTTAGCATGTTTTCAAATGGATTTAACAATGAACTAGGTATTGAGTAGTGTTCATGAGAAGTCATAAGTTCTAGCAGAAATAAATAAACACTTTTTACTATTTGTATTAACAGGAATCACAGCTGTGGTGTGTGGATTTATTATAATGGGTTCCCGCAGTGTAATTGGATATTTATTTTTCTTATGGGTCGCTCTACTTAATGTTACACTATGACCCTGAATATTCATAATAACATCATTATGGTTTATGATCGGCTGACCAATTGTAACATCAATATTGCCCATGTCAGCCGCTATAAAATGAATAGGAGTTTTAATACAAAAATTGTTTAGTTTGAAATCAACAATAGCTACTCCCTTTGGAAAAAATAACTTGATTACCAAAGCCTTTTACGACAATATTTGATGGTGGTAATTGAATATTCAGTTTGTTTACTAATGAGTAATTAGCAACATTTATTTGGCTTCCTGTATCCAAATAACCGCTACACAATGTATCATTTATATAAATATTTACTTTATAGCTATTATTAGGTACTTGCCTTTGCAGAAGTTGAACCTTGACCGGATTTAGGTGCCAGCAATCTTCCTTGAGATGACCTCTTTTGTTGCAGTGTGTACATTCCTTTAGCATGAATTTTTGTGGACTATTGTTGCCAGTGTTACCATGGGCCGTATGAGCTGGTTTGGTGTATTTTGAACTCTGGCTACTGGAGGTTCCTGCACCCAAGTTTTTAAAATAGCAGTTTCTCGCTGCATGGCCATCTTTTTGCAGATCAAGCACTTAATCTCCCTTTTGTTGGGGTTTTCCTGCCTCTGCGTCGACGGTCCAGGTGAAATAGAATTTCCACTATCAATTTTACACAGGAATCCTTGGAACAGCTGATCCGGTATTTTGAAATTAGCGGACTTTGCCGTTTTTTGGTAGTCTGGCGATAGTCCATCAATAATGCAAGACACTGCATTAGAGTCTGATATCTCACATTTTCGAATTAGCGCACATTTCGAATAATAATAATGTAACATAGTTTCGCTCCACTTTTTTTTCGTTCCAACATTTGCTTTAAATTGTCAACAAAGTTTTCGTGAGATGGAAAAGCATTTAACACTTCTATTTTCCACTCTTGCCACGTTTTATTATAATCTTTTAAACCATTGTACCAGGTTTTCGCAATACCTGATAATTTAGATTGCATAAAATATGATTTTGTTGCATCAGTCCAGCCGTGAATTAAACCCAATTGGTCGATTTTGTTGAGCCAAGTAAATGTATTAATATCAGCGATTTCGGGGTCGAACACAGGCACAATATCACTTTTAGTAATTCCAACATTAAAAGGATCTTGACCAGAAGCAGTCATGGGACGGTGATTAGCTACGGTTGGCTGTAGTTGCCTCAGTATTTCAGTGACTTGCCGTAATTAATTCATCTATTCTTCTCTTCTTTCTTCTTCGTTGATTAGCTTCGGCAGCTTCGACAGGCACATCCGAAAATTCGAATTCCTCTGACGAATCGGCCTTACGTTCAAGTACGTCCCGTGAATGCCTTATTGGTGCACGTTCCTCAGCGTCACCTTCACTATCACTCATTTTAATTTTATTGTTTTTTTTATTATTTAAAAAAAAGAAATAATCCCAAAATAACAACAGGTACACAGGTACCATCCCACTTCTGAGATATAACGTCACAACCCTTAATTAGGGGAGCAAGTTAACAAATTAAAATATTAAAAATAAAAACGAACTGCTCAGCTGAACGATTTATTTCAAAGTACCGCACACCAGGCGAACATTCATATTTTTCCAGGCCATGTTTATACATAATAGAATGTCGACGACAGCGGCTTAGTCTAAACATAATATTATTAAACATAATATTATTAAACATGATATTAATTGGTTATGAGTTTAAACAAGAAATAATAATAATAATGTTCGAGGCGAGGGGCCACGTTGGGTGACACACAGGGTACGAGGTGTTACAAAAGAGAACGAAACAAACGATTCTAGATATACCACCGAAATTTCATACCTAAACGAACTTTTAAAGCAAAAAGATTTAGTAATATCAAACCAACAGGTGACGATTACTTCTCTCCAAGACCAAGATTCCCTATTAAACATATTAATCGACATTAGAAAATCTGATATTAAATGTCAATTATGAACCAGTTGCGCCACCTGTTAATCATGCCCCAGAACCTCCTCAGCAAGAACTAACTAAAAGAGGAACATACGATTCCACAGGTGGTTCTGGAATGAATAAAAATAAACTATATGAACACACAACAAGTTCCTAAATCTACAAAAAAATGAGAAAATTAGTAAACAAGATGTTGAAATTGGCATCTCTAATGTTAAAACGCAACAAAAGTGTAAAGAACTTTTAAAACTTAATGAAGACAGCGAACCCTTCATACAGGTAGTTTGGAAAAATAAGCGGAGAAAGAACGAACCAATAATTGGTCAAATGACCCCAAATGAAGCTACTTTCAAAACTGCACCCAAACTAGCCTTCCTACATGTTTATAAGGGCCATCGCGATATGAAAACAGCTGATCTTACTAAGTTCTTGAGCCAAATTTTTTTGAGGTGAAGATTGACGAGATTAAATCCGTGTATGAACTGCTTACAACATCGGTTATACTAACCATAACTATTTACACATTATTTTAATGGAAATAGTAGAATGTAGTTAAACCGAAGGATATCCTTGTGCAAAGGACGTTCTAATAAAGAAGTACAGATTAATCGTTCTATTGGTATTAAAATTCATATATTTTTAGACGAACTTTTTTACGAAGAAAATGTGCGTTGTGCGTTTAGTAGATGTTATCTCAAAAGATATCGGGGTCATTATTTTTTAATGACAACAGAGGTAGTTTTTAGTATTTTCTGACAGGAAGCTAGTATTTTTCTGATTACAAAAATGTATCATAATCTCAAAAAAAATCTCAATTTTCGGCCAACAAATTTAAATCGAATGATATCTATCTGTGGCTCGTCGTAAACTAAGGCTCCATCCATAGAAAAACATAAAATTAGTATGATATGGAAATAAATAACAATAAAAATAATTGCTTAAAATCTTAACTTTATAAACGAAGTTACTAACGGAATGTTTGATATTATTTTTATTTTTCAAAAAGTCTAGTCATTCTAGTCCAGTCTAGTCAAAACTGTTTTATTTAGAAATAAAAACGTTATTTGAAAAAAAAAGGTTTAATTTTTTGGTTCTTTTCAGTTTTTAAGGTCTAGAACCGCTCCTGCTACTGCTAGGGAGTATTTAATAGAATAGAATAGAATGAGTTTATTTAGCATAAGCTATTTACAATACCACATGACTTGTATACAGTTATTCCTTATTTTATACTCTAACATCTGTATATAATTTAGTTACATTTTTAATAAACAGTTTTAAATTACCACATGATTTTATTTCAGTGGGCAAAGCGTTGTACATACGTAATCCATCACTAAATGTTGACTTTTTTAAGAAAGATATTTTTGTATGATCTATGTTGTAATTTTCAGCAGATCTCACCGAATAATTATGCAACTCAGATCTTTTAACTAAAAAGTGTTTAAGGTAGGTAGGTACTAAATTTTTGTCGATTTTATAT